>CBXJ02000282.1:4115431-4284504 GCA_000612645.2 Trichuris muris
ACATTCCATTTTTTCATAACACGGTTAAGTCCCGTTTCTTTGTAAGAACATTTTTTATTATTAGCAGAGCTTTCGGACGTAACTTCGTCCATCATCAGTGCTAAAGGTAATGTCAACTGCCCATTACGGTAGATGGTCCTGCAAGCACTTCCGCTCGACCAACCGGGTAGGCGACATCAACTATCAGGTCGAACCTGACCCGTCAAGCGATTTGTTGCCCGCACAGTCAGTCATGCAGAAGAGCGAGTGTCCCAACCGACCGACCAAGGCAGCGACACAACACAAAATGAACAACAGCAGTAACCATCAAGGGCACGTCGAAATCTACTTTAAAACGACCGTCCTTTAAGGTCCGTTTTCCGGTGTTTTCCTTCTTCTTTCCGTTTCTCCCTATCCGATGTTTCTTCCTTCTTCTGCCGTTGTCCTTTTATCCATGCGTCCCGTGCAGCGCGTGTATATTGAAGTTTTTCTTCTTTGTCTGACGGGATAATTTCATAACATTCTGCTTTTAATAACACGTTTAAGTCCCGTTTCTTTGTAAGAACATTTTTTATTATTAGCAGAGCTTTCGGACGTAACTTCGAGATGAGATATGCCAGGTTGAAGGTCAGACTCCTTGTATCAGAATGACAGCCTCATTACTAAAATAGAAGTGATCCCGCTTTTGCCTTGGTTCACGTTTTCTGCAAGCACGACTAACGAAATAAACACCACTGAGCATACCAAAATCTATTTTCAAACCTTTCAGAGCAAACAGTATTCCGCCTGTACCGAATATGCTGTAAAGTTGTTAGTTACAACGTGAGCAGACAAATAGGCACGTGGCGCTTCATTACAACGCCAACACAGATGGTGAGAAGAAAGAGGCACCTGTCAATCGGTGACGGTCGAAATCCCGATAGAATGGAATCCCGAAGTCGTAATCCCGAATTGACGAAATCCCGAACAGTCGAAATCCCGAATGGTCGAAATACCGAAAATGGAGTCATTTATATAAGGGACAGGAGAATACGATAAAAGTTAATTTTCTGAAAATCGGGTGTCTCGTAACGGGTCTTGGCATGTTTGAAGTATTCAAGGTTTGTACCCGTTCTTGCGTATTCGTAGTGCTTGAAATTAAACGAAACAACGCCCTACCAACGGATGGATGGGCAGTTATTAGGAAAAAATCAGAGCACAGTGGAAACCTTTCGAAGCTTTCGGAACGATCTTGTTCCGTCGTCAACGATTTATTGATTGTCATATGGAATGGATGGACAATGGACAGCCAATGGGGGCGCCCTGTGACAGTTGCTCAGCTCTATAGCTATGCTCCCTATGGGCGACATGTTCAGCACGCAACAAAAACTGGAGGATCCAAACGTTTAACCACACAGCCAATGAAGGACGATAACGCTTAATCAGGTCGTACCAGCAATTGTAAGCGGTCGTCCTGGATTGACTGGAGGAGTTGGCATTAACCAGTTCTTGCACATTACTTCGTTCACGGCTGTGGACCTAAGGCACTGCAACATTATCTGCAAACGGTCCTCTTCAGGATCTCACGAACTGGACATTAACCAATGGGTCTAGGGAGTCCTCACTCTGAGTTGAGGCATCTTCTCACACGGAAACCATGTCTTACCCTAGACCGTCCAGGTCAATATCGTCAGTTTCTTACCCGAGGGCGACTCTATCTGATTCATCGGCTCCTGAGCTGGCGCTGGAACTCCTTGTGCAAATGCTTCCCTGGCTTTAGAGGGAGTTCGGCCAGCAGGACTGATCGGTCCGTCGTAACCACTGCTGCTTTACCTTGTCCTTCCGCCTGTTCAGTTTGGCAGAAAGTTGTAACGTAGCAATCCATTCATTTGGAAAATGTGACTTCATAAGGCTCGTTTATCTTCATGCTTTCTGTTTTCTTTACGTATTGCCCGTGTATGGAGAAATTTGATTGGGCACTAATTAAAACGACGAAGCTTTCGGTAGAAACAACTCCAGTCTTCAGCATCAACTACAGGTTCATACTTGACGCTAAAGACATGAGTCGTTTCTCCGGAAAGCTTCGTCGTTCTAGTAAGTGCCCAATAAAATTTCTCCATACACAGACAATACGTAAAGAAGAAACAAAGCACGTAGCTATCCATTCTTACTAATGCTGTTTCCGCTGAACTGTTCCGGCAGTGCCCCGATCCCGACTGGTACAGCTGCTATCCGGGCTCATAGAATATCGTCAGACTGCAGGGTTGGTGCCGACCATTGCGCCATTTATATCATACGAAAGTGTCCGCAGGACGCTTTATCGAATGACCTATAGCCAGTGAAATGAGTCAACCAATACACGACCAAATGGCCAACCACGCTCTACAATGCAAGAGAAAAATGTGTGCAGGTTATCCAATACATTTTGCCGATGAACTCTGCGTTACAGATGTTTGACAAAAGGGGACGATTAAATGAGAAGTCTGTAATCGTTTCCTTTCTGTTTGCTGAGACTGTTAATCTCCACTTTGACAAGAGTCAGGAAAACCAGCTTGCGTTGCTAACTGTAGGTAACTACATGCGCATACTTTTCTGTTACGGTGACATCGGATGGATGTGTGGTGTTGTTTACGACACGATCTGCTCTCTCGATCTTTCGTTGACGCTTTAATCCTTACGTTCGCTTTGTGACTATGCGCCCTGCGCGTATTTGCGAGCGTTACACATGGCGCAGCGACTGTGGTCAACCCTGAGCCTGACGGTATTCCATCAGCTCGGACATCGCTGTAAAAGTGGAAAGGATATTGACTGGAATGGATAGCCGCGTTGGAAGTCTGCAGCGAAGTGAAAAGCCGGAACGTTAAGGTAAAGCAGCAGTGGTTACGACGGACCGATCAGTCCTGCTGGCCGAACTCCCTCTAAAGCCAGGGAAGCATTTGCACAAGGAGTTCCAGCGCCAGCTCAGGAGCCGATGAATCAGATAGAGTCGCCCTCGGGTAAGAAACTGACGATATTGACCTGGACGGTCTAGGGTAAGACATGGTTTCCGTGTGAGAAGATGCCTCAACTCAGAGTGAGGACTCCCTAGACCCATTGGTTAATGTCCAGATCGTGAGATCCCGAAGAGGACCGTTCACAGGTAATGTTGCAGTGCCTTAGGTGCACAACCGTGAACGAAGTAATGTGCAAGAACTGGTTAATGCCAACTTCTCCAGTCAATCCAGGACGACCGCTTACAATTGCTGGTGCGACCTGCTTAAGCGTTATCGTCCTTCATTGGCTGTGTTCACGGAAGAAGGAACTGTGGTTCATTGCAACGTCACTTTCGACGGAGACCAATAGAAGGCTTCGGTGGGGAAAGATGCTGATTAATCGAGGGCCGTTCCGATTGAAAAAATTGTATATCATACAGACCAGAATGGACAACAGGTCTTCGATCAGTCGCTAGGCTCGTTGCAGCGACAAGAAGAGACGCTGCGCAATTTATCCTGAGAATGCAATAATCCGGAGAACTGCGACGATAAGGACAGCCGATGCCCCTCCTACCAATGAAAGACATCACACCTGAGTCTGCAATTTTCACCGGCGAAATCCAACGAGTTGTACAATGTTGCCGATGTTTTATACCTCAATGTTCCTATTTGTTGTGTTGTAACGTAAACCGTTATGCTGATGACTCAATGTGCTGCGTGCTAACCAAAACAATACACGACAGTAACCATGTTGGTTGGCGGCATCGGTGCAAGATGTAGGCTAACCAGCGTGGATGCATTCAAAAATAGGGCAATCATTGCAAGTGGCATAGGAGTTTAGGAGCATAGGCATTGACAGCATTTAGGAGCATAGGCATTGAGCATTTAGGAGCATAGGCATTGCATTGCATTGCATTTAGGAGCATAGGCATTGAGCATAGGCATAGGAGCATAGGCATTGACGGGTGCCTGTTTCTTCTCACCATCTGTGTTGGTGTTATAATAAAGCGCCATGTGCCTATTTGTCTGCTAATGTTTTAACTAACACCTTTGAAGCAAGAGAAATTAGTAACAAGGAGTCTCGATATGTCAATGTTTGTAACGGGCTCGTCGATATGAACGAATTGAGAATTCACGGAAAAATTCTACCCATTGTTTGAAGCCACGTTCATGGCAAAAAGTATATTTTCAAAAAGGAACAGTGGCGCACGATGGTCAAAAGCGTAGCTTTCGGGTCATCCTAGACTCGTTCTCAGCGCGGTCTGTGCTCGGCCCTCCCTCAGGTTTGGCTTTCAGGGAGGGTCTCTCCACTCAGCGAAGCCACAGTGGAGCCCATCAGATCAATCTAGATCCATCGGGGCTGGTTCCACTGTGGCCGGCCGGGTGTCGGAGCCTTCTCCCTTACCGACCATCCCAGGAGGAGGCACGTTGTCCAAGTGTTTGGCTCGGTCTGTGTGGAGGCATCGTTCGGGAAAGTCGGTCAGGTCAGGTTCGATCTTCTTTGTCTCGTTCGGCATGTCGTCCTGTGCTCCGTGTGCACGTGAAGTTCTTGATATGTCAATGTCAATGGACGAAACCATCGTCCTGGCCGTTCCGCAGCGGACGATTTTTAACATAAAATGATAAGCGCAATTGTTGCGCGTAGCCCCAGGGATGAACGCAGCTTCTGCATCTTTGATATAGTTTTTATCGGTAGCAGCATAGCCGCGTTGATCTGAACATCTGTACTCTTAGTTTACACGCACATTGTCGTCATACAATGAATGACTGAACGTCATCTAAACGTACAGCGGAATTGAAGGGGGATTGTGTCAGCTATGCGAGTCCTGTCACACTTATGCCAGCGAAATGGACCTATTCCGTTTCGCGCTTGAATCAGACAGCGCTACAAGCATGTCGCTATTACATGACCTTTGTTACGGAACGATATTAGTCTGTATGGATATCCCTCTCCGGGATATCTCTGAGGGCTATTATTTAAAGCTCACCATAGGTTATCTTAACTGTAGAATGTTTGATGTTTTGAGCTGCAACGCGAAAGAGGCAGACCGAGAGAGATTCGAACCGATTTATACGACAGGCACGAACGGCTCGTCACCACAAATTGCCACACGCCCGCACGCCGCAGGCAGCTTTGTCGCGTCGCTTATATCGAACTTCGCCCGCATTCGATGGTGTGCATTAATTGCTGACACCTGCGCAGGTGCAGGTGGGACCCCCGTGGTATGTGCCTAGAAAAAGTCGCTCTACGTTTTTCTACTTCCACACTCGTGTGAGTAGTGGGGGCGTAAACGATGTTCGCAGGGTGCTCATTCATCTGCTGTTCGTTCAAAGGATACCTCTTACATTAACCAAAGACGAAGAGGAAAACTTCGTTCCTATTTTTGTGCCACTTCCATTCCATCAAACCGTCATGCGCTTCAAGCAGATACAAGATCTTTCGCGATGGACGGTTGCTGCTGAACCAATTAGAAATAAACATTTCCAGCGAGCAGCATTTACACGTTTAGTACATGAAAAGATGTACTAAACGGATGTTATCCAATGTTATCTGCATGAGCCAATGAGCCGATGTTCATTGGCTAATGCAGATAACATCCGAAAGATTAACGATAAAGGTAAACCTGAAACAATACACGAATGGGACACCTGCACATCTTAGGCGTCCAACAGCAACCGAAACTTAGTCAGCGGGTGTAAAGCTAACGGGCAGTATATAGGCTTAGTAAACGTAAAGGTGCTGTTTGTGTACGGCCCTCCCCCAGTGGATGGCGCCACTCTGTTCCGTTAAGCCAATTCAGCCTTTGCCATACGCTGACAGAACAAAAATCTTCCGGAAGCTCTGGAAAAGAACATCCTCCGTACGTTTCTTTCACCCGCACGTTTTTGCTTCCCAACCACAGGTTGCGGTCAGAGTTTCGTTTGCACAAGTACTTCAAACTTACAACAGCGAACGACACAACCGCGTAAGGGAAACATAACTCTTATGCTAAGGTCTAGGCTTAGGTAAGGGCAGAAATTGATTCCTACGGTCGTGTTGCTTTCGTAGTGCATAAGGGAAACATAACCCTTATGTTAAAGTCTAGGCATAGGTAAGGGCAAAAAACGATTCCTACGGACGTGCTGCTTTCATAATCCATAAGGGAAACATAACTCTTATGTTAAAGTCCAGACTTAGGTAGTGCCTGGAAGCATTGCCCATCGTGGTATCGTTTCTGCTCGATGTTGTACTCCGCTGCCGTTATTCATGATGAAGGTGAAACAATAACGTTCGAGGATAAGTCCTTGCTGGTTCGTGAGGCGTAGGGAAATCGACAGTTGCGCCACCTACATGACAATGTCTGCAGCAAATTATACCGGTATGAAACCCGCATGTGCGACGTCACAGGAGGCGGTCGAAAATACCTGCATTTTCTTACACAGCGTCATGTTACAGTATGCTTATGGGGCACCCAAGAATGCAAACGCGATGAACAGGTTAAAGGGCGTAAGTCCGAGGCAAATAGAATAGATAAAGGTGGTCGGCCGAACCGGACATGCATTTAAGCGTGGATGTTTAAGTTTAACTGTGTGCGCGGATAAGAATATTTGTGAATCAACGCGCCCACTTGCGAAGCTGTTGCCTCACTTGAGTGGCTTATTTCTGGAAAACAGAGCGCCTTAAATAGCACTGAGGGCTGGTGAACCACGTGCACCAAGAAATCCGCCTTCAAGTTGGCCCGCGTCAATATCATCCGGGGCCGAATTGTCGTTTATCTGTCTGCCCCAGCGACAGAGCTTGCGATGACAACAGAGAAACCAAACAGTTTACGGGAAGTATTCTGAAATTGCTGCCGATTTCTAGAAGCGAAAACGTTTTCAAAAGCCGCAGGTCGCTCGGATTGAGCGTCCCAAGTTTGCGGAATGATGCATGCACAAGTAGATAACAAAGCAACTCTGGTCGGTCAACTCGTATTGAAACGAGGAGTGCTCAAACGTCCGTGCTGCAGCATAGGACATGATTTTTAAAAAAACAGGCGAAAATTGAGGTTTCGAGTAGGCAGTTTTGGTAACCTGCAAATCAAATGTTCGAACGGTACATCAGTAATTGTCCAAATCGGTTTCTCCCAGGACCGAGGAGGAATGCAGAAGAAATTGTTGGCTAACAAATTTCCTCAGCAAGTACCTATGCGAAGACAAGCATTTTCGAAGTTTAAGTTTATTTCGCGTGTGAGCGAGATTTCGCGGGAGAATAAACCAGTGAAGGAACTCGCTATCAATGCTGCAACGCGATGAAACGCACTACGCTAACGGGATATGTCGTACAGCGTGCGCCAAATATGTGATTTCAATTCGACCAATACATTGGTAGGCAAGTTTCAGCAGCAAAGGAAAAATGCTGATAGATTGAAGCCTAAGCATGGCCATCAATGGAAAGGAATGCGCAGTCTGTGCCCATAAGCACGCATAAGTACACAATTTATAGCCCACTGTTTAATAAATCCAAAGCTAATAACGCATCAATATAAGTGCTGGGCGTGCATCGTGCGCGGAGTTTTGATTTTGTCCAAATTCTTAACAATCATGTCGTGAAGGCTGCTGTAGTGGTTGCGCACCTCCAACAGGAACAAGCGCAATTTCACGAACTCCTTTTCGTCGAGATCGCGGACCCCTTGCTGGTAATCTTCAACGTGCGGATACTTAGCGCACTTGCACACCAAACGACCGCGAGAGTACAAGTAATGCGATATCTGCTCGAGACAAGAGGAAGCCTCCGCCTCGACCGTACGCACTTCGGCCAACGTATCTTCCTGGATCTGGACGCCGAAATTATTGCCATCCTCGATCCGCGGAATAAGAAATAGAATCCACATCTTCACTTTGTTCACGTTTTCAACGGCCTCACGGACGATCGGCTTTACAATGTTGGTCAATTCGCCGACCAAACGATTGCAGCTGATCGCATGATGTACGCACTTGACCGCGTCGGATTCCAGCTTGGTCTTCTTCGATGGAAGGTTAGCTGTATCGTTGTTTTCCGCTTGAGACAGCGCGTTGTCAGCAAACTGCTGGACGTTCAGCTCGGCTGGAATCTCCTCCAAGCGGGACATGCTGAACAGCGGACCTTGCAACAGCTGGTTAATCTCGACCACCTTCTTCGGAAAATCTTCCAGAACCAATTTCTCTGTCGACATTTTCCAGTCGCGCTTCCACTCCTCCAACGCAGCGCTCATTGCATTGGCCGCCGTCGACATGAGGACCCAAAAGATTGGCAACACGACAAAGACCAAACGCTTCCAACAATGACTTGAACAAAAGCTGATCACGACTACAAAACGATTTTCAGGTTACAACATTGTTACCGGCGGGGTGACGGTAACCGGAACCCGCACCTGGTGGCGAATTGTCTCTTACAATGTTGGCGCCGAGTTATTGAAAACCCTTTTCGGCTTAGACAGAACTTTCAACGGGCGCAGGCCAAAAAGCGTTGATCTTGTCCTTTAAATACCTGGCGAGGATAACCGTACCTAAAAAGTAATCAAGTTTGTAGCTGACCGTAAACAATACGGCAGCTGCAGCGAGGATCTGCTGGCCAACTGAACCTACAGCCGACATCCAAGCACATTTTGAGCACGTTCTGTGCACTTGCGACTCGCTGGCTTTGGTCATAGTCATAAGTGGTCGTCAATTGCTGGCCTTCTGTTCAGGAGAAGCGATCAACTTGGTTATATTTAACAGAACGGTTTGTCTGCGGGCAGGCGGGTAACCATGGGCACGAGTTATAATTTCACGAACTTCTTCTTCCCGAGAATGACGTGATTCGTTCTCCTCCATCCGCAAACATTAACGTTTGGTGCAGCGCGATTTGGCACCGCTAGATTGCCACAGAAAGAGCAATGCGAATAAACGGTGACGGTTTGCTTCATGCTTTCAGGGTTTTCGTGTTTTACTCCCAATTGTTTGGCTTTGCATCCATTTAGGCAACTTTACTCCAAGCTGCCGAACTGTTCTCATAGTTTCGAAGTTAAGCGAGGTCACAGGTTTCACGTTTAAGCAAGGTCACATTTCTATTCATTTACATTCACATGTGTGCTATTCATATGTATTTGTTGTCTAACATTACCTGGTTTTTGAAATAAAATTTACATCACACGCTAACGAGACCGTAACATAGCCACGAAAATCAGCAGCGCAGCTTTGCCATTGCAAACAACTTTCGGCCTGAAACTAATCTCGTAACTGGTAGCGAAGCGTTGCAAAAGAGAATAAAGCCAGACAGTTGGACACCGTGGCATTGAAATTAGACTGTTTAATCTCAAAACTAGGAGAACAGTTCAGGAGCTTGGAGCAAGCACGCACAAACGGAGGCAAAGCCTAAAAATTGGGAGTAAAGCTTCACAGGGCTGAAAGTAGAAGCCCAAAACGTCACAATGTATTCACATAATCGTTTCTGTACCAGTCTAGAGCTACCACATCGTGCTGCGACAAACCGTCATGTTCCCTCTACACCAGTGATGCTCAAGGCTATACCAGAAATCTCAAAGCTATACCACCAGTGATGCCACCGTCTATACCTTTTCCAGCTTCGAGGTTGCCATCGCCCCCTGGGATGAATCATATCGGCTGACGACGCGAAAATTGGCGGGAAATCTCCACCGAGGGCAATGTCTTTTTCCCTGCCAATTTCTTGTATTGACTGTTGCGCGAGGGAGTGTTCGCGGGATCAGCGACAGCATCGTTGCTACCCCTTGCTTCTGTGCAGCAGATCTTCGCATACAAAGAAAACGTTATGTGTACAACTTCATTTGTTCAGACTTCGCGTTTATTACAGTATTACTCTGAAGGGCTCGAAGCGTGCAAACCAATTATCCCTTCAATATTGGGCCGCATTGACGTGATCCGCAGTCGTAAATCGCCCCGAGTGACTACTTCGAGGCGACTCTGCTTCTTCGTGGCGAGATCCGTAACAACACTAAAGCCGCAATATCGCTCCTTTTAGCTTCACCGCCCATCCCCAGGAGGCGGGGCGATATCGCTCCCTTAGCCCACCACTGCTCTACACGAAACTATACTGTGACCACTAACAATAATCACGTTCGTCTTTGCAACGCATAGCGTTTACGTGAGAACCAACCTTTAACCCGAGGTATAAAGGACCTACTCCCTCTACGCCGAAATGGTAAAGGATAAACAGGTTCGACCGTAAACTAGGAAGACTAGCCCAGCGCGACAGCCCGATAAACATTGCCGTGGTAAAGTTTTTGTTACAGTAGGAACGTAGGGAACCTAGGGAAAAGGCCCGAACGGAACAGTTGCTTTGAGCTGCTGCCCCAAGATTTTCAATTTCGTGCGCGGCGTTTTAAAAGAACAGCTGCGAAATGTTCAACAGGAGCGAGCTAGGCTATGTGTGTCATTCCATATTGCGACCACGTCGCTGCGCTTGCCGTGCTTTGCCGCCCGGCCTAAATTCGGTTTATACAGGGTGTGTTAGTTTCTCTCGCCCGAGGTTTGCCCGGCGCAGCTTTTGAAGGATCATCTGCGCTGATGATGAATGCCTTCATGAAATGGGCGGAGGAATGCTGTAGATTGCTGCCTACTTTTCGAGTTTTGGGTACGGCGGAGTTACCGTTGTGTGTGGCGAACAGAGTTCCCCTTTCGATTACTGTATTTTTCTACATTTAAGTTAACTCCCAAACCGTACAAACGTCACATTCTTCTCAAAGGTAAGGTCGATTTGAACCGCTCGTTTAGATGACGTAAATGCATTGATATTTGACCCCGGCAGCAGCACGTTTCGGGTCGGTTACTCCGGGGAGCCTTATCCGAAAGTGAGCCTTGCTATGATCGCCTCCTCGTGGCCGTAAAAATTTCTTTCATTAAGTACTATCTGCCGTCGGTGTTTGGCTACTTACCAAATGAGGAACTGCCATCTCGTAATGGAATGACCGTTGCTTAAGGTCTTCTTATTGTCGCTTTTTGCTTTGCGAAGATCGCGGGATCCGCACCGGAGCGGCTTGTCCGTTGCCAACGTTGCACAGGCCGTCGGAAGCGCAAAGATACCAGGGAAAGGAGGCCCAGTACTACTTCCACCCAAACTCGTTGTGCGTTCCCCGAGAGAGAATGGAGATGAAGCCTTTGCTTGAAGACGGAATGAGTTCGTTCGATATCTTCTCATATTTCGTATTTATGCGGTCTTGTTTTCAGTCGATGACTGGGATATGTTCGAAACGTTGATGCGCTACTGTTTCCAATTCTGCTTTTTCGATCAACAAGAAGGGAAGCCCATCTTTTTCACGGAGCCATTCGTACGTCCGGGCATTGTTGCCAATTGTAGGCTTTTTAGTGTTTTCTTTCAGTGGAACTACCGGGATAAGCGAGAGACGTTGACTGAACTGATGTTCGAAACTTTCGGTGTTCCCGCCTTTTACCTTGGCAAAACTGCTCCCTTAGTGGCGTAACAAGCCGTAGCCGTATACGATGGAATACCACTTTTCAAATGTTAGCTTTTAAAATGTTCTTGCCGTCGCTTTGGTTTTGCGAAATGTAGCAAACGTTTAGCCACGGTTCACACGCCGCTTGGGGGAGACTTTTTGAACGACTCGTTCGTTGAGTTGTTGAAAAGCCTTCACGTCGACATCATTCCGTCCTACATGGTTTTTCGCAAGGAATTGAGCGGCCAAAACAACTTTCGAGTATGCATGAAGCGAACGCCACCGAAGGTAACACGGTCCTACCACGACAACGCGGTTAAGGTAAGCTTTGGCGATCAGTGTCCAGTCCCGCTGGATATCCAGCGCCAACGTTGTCTAATCAAGTTAGTCGACTATCCAGGATGATGTAGCCGTTACCGTTATCCATTTCAGTACTTTTGAATTTCCAGATGGTCATCGAGGACCTCAAGTGCACCGTGTTGCGTCTGCATGAGAGGCCGTTGCGAGTCAGGTAGGGTTTCCTGGGCTCCGCAAGGAAGGTCGAACTACTAAGCGTAATTTAATAATTCGCCAGCGCGATGGCCACACTGCCTAAGGCAGATTACGAATTACCGGACTCGAGGACACTCCGCCTCAAAAACGAGCATTTCCAAATTGCCGAATCTCTATTCCAACCGTTCTATCCGAGCGTAAGAGTTTTCCTTTCTTTCTCCATCGTTGGTTCGTCACCGGCTGTTATTTAGGTATTTGGAAAGGATCTGCCGCTACAAAGCATCACGGGCATTGCGTGGGAATGTTTGAACTCTGTCGACATTGAGCTACGTCCAGTAGGGTCACGTTTCAGGGTCGCTGGGTGCTTGCTCTGTTACACCCATCGTTTAAGGTTCTTCCCAAGCATTTGTTGCTCACCGGAGGCACGACGCTGATTCCTGGTTTTGAAAGGCGCTTCTTGTACGACTTCAGCACTCGCTGCTTCATGCCCGTACCTACTGTGTCCGTTAGATCTATCCTGATTGAATAACGCTGGCTGTTCGTAGGAAGTCAGGGTGATAACCCATCACATGCCATCGTTTCTGGACTCCACGACTGCCGCCTTCGTTGGCGGGAGCAATCATATCCCTGGCAAGCTTTTGGGTGCACAAACGCCGGGAGCAATCTTAACTGTTCGTTTAAGGGCACGTTCCATCAACAGTGGATAAGCAGGCAACAATACGAGGAGAATGGAAAGCAGGTCATTCGAACGACCACGTTTTGAATTGCCGCCCGCGAGTAGGTTGTTCCACTATATGTATGACTACTGTGAATAAATATTATCAATTCGCTGTGCGATTGACTCGACCGATTGTTTGGCACTGGTAGTACATTTTTCATTTGGTAGGTATCGTTGCTTTCGGGACTTGCCAATACTGTGGCTGCTGAGATTGCTTGCTTGCCTCCTTTCCAAGTAGCGGTGCGAACTTTTCAACTTGTACTTACATTTTTAACTTTTTCTTAAGCGTAGGTGGAATGGAGGAGAACGAGCTCGTTCCGAAAGGTCGGCTTGCCACCGTAAGTGAAATTATTGTGTACCGGGTACTTTTCCATTTTCTGCCCGCCAACAGTATGACTTTTTGTGCAGCTGTGCAATTTGACGCCTATCCATGCTGACTGACCTTACGCTGATCCCTTGATGTCAGCGGTCAGTGAACATTCCGTTGGTAGGGTTCCTTGCAGTTATTTATTCTTGCTCCGTGCCTGCATAGTTTTTACATTAGGCTTTAAGCCTAAGTAATGGGAGAAAAGGATGTCCTCAAGAGAATCAAATTTTTTACAAAACTTGTTGGCGCTCCCTTTCTGCCATACCTACCTAAGCTTAAAGCTTAATATATCGCTATATGTAGATCTAAGCTTAGGTAAGGCCAGAAGACGATTCCTGTGGTCGTCTTATTTTCTCAGAAACGCTGGCTATCGTTTTCTGTCTTTTCCTAAGCTTATACCTTAATATTAATATAATGCTTATGTTAAGGTTTAAGTTTAGGTTACGGCAGAGAAAGGCAGCCTTTAATTTTCTGTTGAACAGCGAGACGACCACAGGTATAGTCTTCTGGCCTTACCTAAGCTTAGATGTAAATATGAGCTTTATATTATTAAAGCTTAGGCTGGGTAGGTGCAGGAAAGGACTGCTAACAAGTTTTCTAAAATTGTCCTCCTGTAGGCATCCTTTTGTACCCATACCTGAGCTTGGACCTTAACATAAGGAATGTGCAAAGGCTTAAGCTTAGGTCTGGCAGAAAAGGACAGCCAACAAGTTTTGTAAAATGTCTAATTCTCAAGTGGACGTCCTTTTCTCCCGTTACCTACGCTTAAAGCTTAATGTAAGAATTATGCCGACGCAGAGCAAGTATAAATCATTTTAGGGGACCCTACTAACGGAATGTTCACTGACAGCTGACATAAATGGTCAGCATAAGGTTAATAGCCATAGGTGGGGATCACAGTGGAGTAAAGAGGTTGGTAATCATTAACGCGGAGGGCGATAGATGGAAAAGACCCTGTAGCCGTGCTTCCATTGAATTCAGACGCCGTATTGCAATTCGTTTAGCGCTCGTAAGAAGGTGATGTCACACGTAGTTCAAGTAGTTGTCAAATCGTCGCGAATTCCGCTACGACATTGCTGTTCGCATTTGATCTTTGCCGTCGTTGGTCTGCATTCGTTTGAGCAACCATAACTACGGGCTTCCGCCACGCCGTAAGTTTATTGAATTGCCATTTGTTCGCTAGCGTGCTCCCTTTGAACTTATGATGTCATAGTTGGCATAGTGTTTGGCCTAAGCTTTGCCTGGTTTTGAGTTCACGATCGTCGATTATTGCATCATATGTAGCGTTTAATATTGAATATCGAACGCTCGGTAACGGTGAAGCCGAGTGTTATGTTAAATTCTCTGTTGGCGTGTTGCGCGTATTGTTCGAGACGTCCAGTGAACAACGTTTTTAAGCAGTGCGATGTGTTGGGACATTTGTGCGCAATGATGACCGGACACAGTGCCATTACAAAACGGAGATTGCGCTTAGAAAACATAGCAGTAAATATTCTCTTCTTAGCTTTTCTTTTGTCGTGCTGTTTTCCACTTTTTAAAATCTCGTATGGTTTCCTGTATCTATTGGGGTTCGGTTGGAAGGTTGACCGCGTTTAACGAAATCCGCAGGTAATAGCAACCGTCTTATGATACCGTGCATAACATAACTTTGCGGATCGTATACTAAGAACATACTAGGTTGTTGCAAGAATAGCCATGGTCTCTCATTAACGCAGAAACGTAATTGTCAGTGGATTTGAGCTTCGTTTTTGCAATTAGCTATCGCAGAAGGCACCGGCACTTGTGGACCAGCAGGTCATTGCCCGTAATATACGCATACATTCTACGAGCCGAGGCACTTTGCTATAGCCCACTTCTCTGTGTAACAGTTACGTATATTATTCTTGCCCATTATGCTGTGTTCCTACATTTCATCAAATGAATGCCTTTATGTTAGTGGAAATGCGATGCTAGGGCGTCGAGGTGGTTCCTGGCGAAGAATGGCATGATGTAGGTTTCGTTGTTTTGGTCTTCGTTCAATTGGCTGTCAATGCCTTTTACCTTATTATTTCACAGCGAGCACCGCACATTAGTAGTCTTGAAGAAGACGGTAAAGTGAAGAATAAATGTTCCACTTAGACGTTGAATTACTTGTCCAACGTTTTCATAATATGCCGCGCTGAGTACGGTCTCTCCCGTAGTAGTCCTTTGCTGTCGTTGGAAAATGTTGAGCTGTGTGAGGGAGTTGCAGATGGTAAATAACTAATCAGAGCCAGGAAGAGCGAACCACCACTCTTAGCGCTAGCCAACACATTTACTAACGAAGAAGATAAGCACGACGTAAAAGATAATTTATCTTTGAAGCAGGTAAATATGAGCAGGCAAGATACGGCAGTTGCTGCAATATCTTAACCATGCACTAACATTTCCAACAGAAAAATTGCTCCTACGATTTACTATGGAAGAAGCTTCCTGAGATACATATTGTCAGAAAGAGTTACGTTGTTGCATCCTGTCTTTGACGATAGAAATTCTGAATTGCGTTTGTGAACTTTCCAATCTGTCGTATCATTGATGATTCCTGTAAATACTACTCTAGGACGTCGGGTGCGAAATGAGGGTGCCACTGTGAACCTATCGTTAATGAACCGTAGGTTTAGTTGACGAATCGTCTGGAACGTACGTGTTCCGTCGTCAGCGCAATTCAGAAGCTGAATTCTGAATTGCGCTGACGACGGAACACGTACGTTCCGAAAGGTTCGTCAATTAATGCTGATTGAACAAG
Source organism: Trichuris muris (assembly GCA_000612645.2). Lineage (NCBI taxonomy): Eukaryota > Metazoa > Nematoda > Enoplea > Trichinellida > Trichuridae > Trichuris > Trichuris muris. The sequence goes on from CBXJ02000282.1 coordinate 4,131,114, forward strand.
GATCATAAATTGTTTCTTGTAACGGGGCCGATTAACATTGTTGGTTGTGTTGATGCGGACTTTTCCCCGTTGATAGCGCTTTTATTCAACTAGAAAAAGGGGCGGAGCTTTCGGGTCGATCTTGACCCGTCGTCAGCGCATGAAAAGAAAACAAAAAGAAAAATGGAAAAAGCGAGAAAGGCAGTCGTGTGAGCACATGCCATGGATTGGTCCTCATTGGTGCTCCCTTTGTTTGTGTAGCGCTACTCGGGGCTTCATGTTCATCGACGGCAACTTTAGGTTCGTATGCCGGCGACACTTTACCTTTTTGGCCACCACCACAAGTGCCACTACGCTGTTCTCTGCTCATCCCGATGGTGAATAGTTTACTCAATAGAACGTGCGGCAACACACACACAGCGGAAAACCAGACTGCCTTCTTCGGTCTTGCTGTCAGCGCCGACGACTTGACACTGACCCCCTTCTCGCATGAACTTGCACATTATTACCCTAGTTAAGGCTCGCTACATTTGTGAGTAGTAACCACCATTCCATTGAAACTGGTTGCCTTCTTCCATACAATATTTTACCAGTCCAGTGATGTGGTTTTGATTTTGTTTTGTTCTCTCATGTAGAGTTGTGTCTGAAGATAACAGGTCCATGATAATGTCGTATGTGTACTCAAGTGGTATGCTGGTGAAAAGATCTTTCACATCGAAGCTTACCATAACATCTTCTTCGCTTATTATTATGGTTTTGATCTCCTGTACGAAGTAAAGTGAATTCTTTGTATTGGAGATTTTTTTCCCAGTTAATGGTTTCAAAATATCGGCCAAGTACCTGCACAACTGCCTCGTTACACTTCTGTTCGTTGCGATCACCGGCCATAAAGGAACATTCTCTTTATGTATCTTCGGTAAGCAGTACATCTGCGGGCAATCAAAGTTGGAATTAAACCTAAGCCGTTTGATGATGGTGTGTAATTTCTCCTCTCTCGTTTCTTCCAATATATTCAATAGTTTCTTAGTTAAGCCTATCCTGATATTTTCGGTTGGGTCTTTATTGAGCCTCTTTTTGCTCCAGAACGTAATAGCTCTTCCACCTTGTTGTTATAAGATTCTCTATCCATTAAAACAACCACATTGCCTTTATCCGCTTTAGTAATTACCAACTATAGTTGTGAACCTGAGTTCCAGAAATCTTAACAAGCAAGAAAAAGAAGTTCTTGCCAAAGGGTTGAATTTCGTTCCCACACCTCCAAAGGTTGAATATCTGGACCTAATCAGCAGGGTGGAAAATGTAATTCAGAATGACCAAAGTGCAAGGTCTAATACCATAAGGTCCCTACTGGCAAGCTACATTACCCAACGGATCTACCGCCCGACTTTAAATCTCACACGGTTTGAACATCGAGTCCTTAAAGATTTGAAGAGGGATGATACCATCTTGATCACGAAGGCAGATAAGGGCAATGTAGTGGTCATCCTTGACAAAGAGACATATATTCAAAAAGTGAAAGATATTTTGGCTACGGATGCTTACACACCTTAAAAAAAGACCCGACTGATGATGTAAGGAAACACCTCATTGGACTTTTGGGGAAGTTTCATGATGAAACTAGAAAGGTGGAAATTTCAGGAATCTTGAAGAAGCTCAAGTACACAACGAATTTTTCGACTCCCGAAATGTTTTGCTTACCAAAAATTCACAAGGATGGTGTTCCCCTCAGACCTATAATAGCTAGCGGTAAAGGGGTCGTCACTGAACTGTGTAAGTACTTAGCGAAAATATTGCGCCCTATCACCGGGTCCCGTCCCTCTCACACAATCAACTCATCCTCATTTGTAAAAGAGGTGATGAGAGTTAAATTACGAGATGAAGACATCTTAGTTAGCTATGATGTCAAAGACTTGTTCACTAATGTACCTCTGGGATACACTTATGATATTTTGTTTGATTGCTTATCAAAGGATGGTGATTTACAACAACGAACCAAGTTCAACCCGTTCCACTTAACACAACTAGTCAAGTTTTGCATGGAGGAAGGAAATTACTTCCATTGGAATGGTAGTTACTTTTCACAGAAGAAGGGAGCACCCATGGGCAGTCCGCTTTCTCCAGTTATGGCCGAAATTTTCATGGAACATTTGGAAGACATCGCGTTCAAGGACGGTTTCACTGCCTTTGGTGTGAAGATGTTTAAACGTTATGTCGATGACATTTTTGTCATTATCGAGACAGGCAAGGAAGTAGCCCTCCTTGATCATCTAAATGGTCTTTTTACTGGATAAATCTCCTTCACAATGGAAAGGGAAGAAAATGGAATGCTCGCATTCCTGGACTCCTTGGTCATACGAGATCAAGGTCTCATTAAGACCAAGGTGTATCGGAAACCAACTAATTCGGAAAGGTATTTGAATTTCCATTCAAATCACCAGTTGAACGTCAAAAAGGGTATCATAACGGGAATGGTTGACAGGGCGTTCTCTCTTTGCCATGAACAATACTTGGGTGATGAAATTCAGCATATAAGACAAATCCTACTTCGGAACAGTTATCCAAAACATCTTGTTGAAGCCACAATCAAGAAAAGAATGCTAAAGCTAAAAAACCCCAACTTTAGCAAAAGACAAGATAGAGATCCGGGAATGAAAACGATTTGCATACCCTACTATCCGGGCATGGGAGAAGGAATTCGAAAGATTGCAAGGACGATTGGGTACAAGGTTGCTTTCACAAGCCAACCTAACCTTTTGTCCATCTTGCGTTCTGACAAAGTTAAAATACAGCCGGATAGACTTCCAGGTGTGGTATACAGCATTAATTGCAGCTGTGGAAAAAGGTACATTGGCGAAACAGGTCACACCTTACTTCATAGACTGAATGAACACAAAGCGGCATTGACAAGGTACAAGAATTCCCAAAAGAGGTTGAGAGGAGAAGTAGTTGAGCATAGAGGAAGGCCACAAAGGAAGGACCCAGGTGACGTAATGAAAGAAGCTGTGCATGCTTCAGCGTGGGTTGAACATTCTGTGGACTGCCCGCTAGCTCTCAACAATACCAGCTGTTCGGTCTTACAACGGGAAAAGGACTACCGCATAAGGAAAATCAAGGAGGCTTTTTACATCCGCCACAACGTATGTATAAACAGGGATGAAGGTGTGGACATCAGCAAAATATGGTCTGTTGTATCGTCCAAGACAGGTTGCGCCCTTCTTGAGCCAACCAATTGGTCTTCGTAAAAAACAAACCCTATCGTGGTTTAAAGTTGGAGCCTCAGTTTTAAAGTTATTTAAAACAAGTCCTTATACATTCGTTTCTTGCTCTCCTTGCCATTTGCGACCTTTATTGTTTCAAAGAAGGTTGCGCCTTACCTAGCGCTGATGACGGGACCAAGTCAGGTCCCGAAAGCTACCCAATGAATGATATTTTTGAAAAACGGGTCTTTGCCGTACTAAACATAATGAAGATGCTTAATCGCAGTTGCGCAAATAGCTTCTTCTGGTATTTGTCATGTTGCTTAGCCTTTGGCATCGTATTTCAGCAGTGGCCTATTAGCCGTTGTTCGTCAATCTTACGAGGATCCCTATATTCAACCTTGTTGGAGGAGGCGACTCTTCTCGACTAACGTCTGCTTGCCAGCTACTTCCCTGCGTATAGAATTCAGTATACTGTATTCCGTGTGTGTTTTTCCCTGTACGCTGCGTGTTGCGATTTGTAGTCTTGCTTGTGCACTTGTCTATTACGTTGTGGCTAGTAAACCGTAGTGCGTCTCCGTCTTTTCCATATCAATTACAGAATGGTCCAACAAACCTACCTCTCCGTCAAGAAATTTTCGAAACAAAATTTCAGCAGCACGTTCGTTGGCTGTGTATCCCTGGAAATGGTCCGCTAATATTGCTATCGGTTCTCACGGCCTTACGACATAATTCGAACTCTCCGGTTTCTTGCATTCCAGTTTTGGTGCCAAAACTCCGCAGTGGAGGCTCCTCGTAACGAATCTAACAGCTTAGGTAGATTGCACAAACTGCAGCTTCGCAACAGTTTCCTACTTGAACATCAACGGGAAAACGATGACTCCCCCGTAGGGAAGGAAACGTACAGTGGCTAAATTCAGAAAAGAGTTTAAATACTTAATATACAATAATAAAAATTATTCATATTGTTTGTGCCGTTTGAAACTACGCGAATCGTAACAGGTACCGCAGCGCGTACATAAAATGCAGTAGTTAATGTGACGGGCTACCTGTTTTTTATTTTGCGTCTGGGCGTATGCTGAGATATGTCTCATGAAAAATGGTGTGGTTTCACTCAGCCGCGCTAGTTGGGCAATGTGACACCGTTAGGATGCATGGAATATCCACAAGGTGTTTCTGTAGTGGAATGCGAAGCGTTGCAATCACGGTAGGCTTGGTTGGGAGATGTGCCATGCAGTTAACAAGAATGGGGCGTAAAATCAGTTTGACGGTGACGATATTTTGATTCGTTGCTAATATGCAAATATGTGAATAGTCAAACACGTTTCCACCAAGCCGTTGCAGAAGCAGAGACGGACTACAGATGTGAAGGCACCTCCTTCGTACTTGTGTACCACTAGACGGAATATATTATAAATAGTACGTTCAATAATAATTTTGCCATTCTTGTGAATAAGAAATTTCTTGCATTTATTTGGAAACCCCACATAATAATTCGTCTAGCAAGAAGGCAAACGAATATAGGCAGTAGATTAGTGGCTTTGGAAAATATTCCTTTGCGATCACGCCATAGTCAGTTGATTTCAGGAGCGTATAATAAAGAACTGCATTTCTCAATGTATGATCACTTTCTCGACTGCGAACAAAACGTCTTTCCGGCTTGTAAAACCCATATTGAATGCAGAGACTCGTAGCGACGTTTCATGTTAGATCATCAGCGGGAAAAGATTAGTGCACCGGATCTTTCATATCAATTAGCATATCGTACGCAAAAATTCACTTGTACGGCGTATGGTCGATCTTGGAGGAATCGTTGCGCTCCCTACGAATATCCCTTGTCTGCGGTAATTACCAAAGGAGTATTGTTCATCCTTTTACGAAGCGCGTGAAATGTTAATGTTTTATGCTTTCCCTTAACGCTTTGTACTCCTGCGATGTTGACATTCGTATCTGCGATGTGGTCACCGGGAAACTTCCGACTTGAGTGGCAATTGTATCTATAATATTTCCTATTTTTAGCAGCGAACGACTATTATGAGCTTTTTCCTTCAGAACTTTCCCGCGAACGCTTGCCGCTTCGCTGTTGCCGTTACGAAAGGCCTTCGGTCTACGTCATGTTCAGCCTTCTCTTGTCAGTAGCGGCCATTGTAGTCTTCACCTTTCCGTACATTTCATCTGTTGACCGAACTTTGTTGCCAATGTTTTAAGAGAATATCTGCTCCGTTGTGGAAACTTGACGAGCGATCTTGCGCGCCGTAATTATTTTCCAGCTCGTTTGAATCTTAGTTTTCTCACTTGCATAAAACTTGAATTAATTTGCTCTTACAACTAAGTAAGCATAAGTTTCTATTGCGTTTCATGCGAAGGCTTGACGTTGTTCCACTTTGCAAACTGCTTGACGCGTTCTTGCGCTTCACTGCTTCTAAGTAGGTAATGAAGACGCCGCTGGATTATTGGCACCTTTGGTGAATTCGGTTGCACATTATTGCGAGCCGTCAGGATGTGTGCGTTGTTTATTCATGCCTTGGGCAGGACGCGGCGACTTTCGTCGACCTCAGTATGTTAAGTCCGTTTGTTACTTGTAATAAGGACGGATAGAGTAAATAGGTGCACGCATATTGCAATTTGTAACGATATGGCCATTCCAATGGAATGACTAATTCTACATTCAGTCTTATCCAGTGCTTGAAGCTGAAAATCCGCCGCAACGTTCTTTACTCTCAAATATTCTCAATGCTAAGTCGCTCGTTATCTTGAAACGTGCAACTGTTGCTATAACAGTCTTTGGCATTATTTCTTTGCGTAGTAGCATTTTATTCTTTATTAAATTAGTACGACGCACATCATCAATGTAAGCCGGTTCGCTTGTTTGAAATGCACGTGAAAGTGTGCTTTCAGAACTTTCATTCTTTCTCTCTGGAGTAACAGTGGGAAATAACGCACATGTGCTAATGGGCATACGTAGATAATTTGCATTGTAAATAAAGTGCAATGAGAGCACGATGCGATAGTGGAAGAGACTTACGTTCAACAAGCAACGGAATGCACAGTTCAAGCATGAAAGGGATAGACAGCACGGCCTCTAATGTGTCTTAGCAAAGGGAATGTCCATCTGAGAGAAACCATCGAGAAGGCATATCAAAAATCAAATTCCAATATCTGCGTTGCAAGGCTGACAGCGACCACGTGGGGAATGCTACGCGAGGAGCAACGCACGCTCCAACGAGTGGCACGACGCTGAAAGAACGGAACATATTGACAATGAGGAAAGCAAAGCGGCTATCGTCTCTATACAGTGGCAGCGCCGGCATACAGCTGCTACACCTTTTTCCTCTCTCGTATAACGAAGGAGGAAAAAATGTAGCGACTGGATGCCGGCGTTGTCACTGTACAGGGACGATAGCCGCTTTGCTTTCCACATTGTCAATATGTTCCGTGCTTTCAGCATCGTGCTACTCGTGAATTGCCGAACGAGCCATAGTTATCCAGGGGAAATGAAAGCGCAAGAAGTTTGTCGGTTGTTTCGAATTGTCACGCATTTTTGTCTAACCGTACTTTCTCGTATTGTTAGACTTTGGGTCGTGAATTGCACTGATAAGAAACATTTATTGCTTAAACGTTTGTTCGATTATGTAGGGCACATATTAACACAAGTTATGCAGTGAAAGTTTGATTAACCGGACTCGATTATCCGGATTAACGAAGAAGAACAATTGAACTACAGTACGATGGGATGATGTCCAAGTTGTAGCGCCAGCACCTTCCCGAAAGAACTCTGCTTCCTTGTACAATACGCAAGTTGGAGGTGCTGGTGCTTTTTAAGGCTAAGAATCTCAACCCGAACAAAACGCTTCAATCACGTAGCTGCAAATAAGCTTAAAGAACAAATGAGCAGTGGCTGGCTGTTGTTCAATGGCTCCATCTGACCAGACGTTTGCAAACATTAGAACTTTATGTAGTCGATCAGCGTAGAGCGCTTGTAATAAACCGTTTTCCACCGACCACAGCGAATTGATGTCGTCGGCTTTGAACACAAGTTGAATGAGTGATCTGCTTGAAAATTGCGTAACCAAAACTGCTACTGCACTTGTAGGCCATTGTTATTTCAAATGGCAACCACAAAATGAAACACATGGAAAAGGTTAGCCGCCCTTACAATGCCCATCAGTGACTTATAAGTTTGTGATGATCACGCCTTCCTGTACACCACTTTGTACCATCTAATCGCGCAGCACTCAGTAGGTAAATAACATTACAATAGCATATCGCATACACGTCAAGACGCAATGCTAGAACCTAGATTAGGCTAAATGTTTCTGGGCACCATGTATCGTAATGAATGAATGAGGGAAACGTTTTCCATTTCTGCTTTGCATTAGTTATCCATAATTAAGCGTACGATCAAGGAAACCACTTTCCTGTAAAGCATCATACAGCCACTACTTATTCTTTTGACTCCTCCAATTTCATAAATTTCCCCATCCAAAAATGTGTCTTGCTATAGTCGACCACAAATTTTTTATTCACGCTCATAGTGTTTCAGTCCCAACAATTGACCATGTGGTGTTGGAATCGCGTGCTGTGGTCAGCCTCTACGTTCTGCAGGCATCAGCCGTTCGATCGGTTCGCTTGACAGTGTACAGCGCATCTTCTATTTGTGTAGAGCAAGAGAAGGTGGAAACGTTCCAGTGCGACATGTCTGTACTCAAGATGAGAATTAAAGGAGTCTTCATTTGGGCAGGTTGCTACGAGGTGAAGAAACTTACTCGCGCATGGTTTCCAATGCAGCTGCTTCTCCTCATAGTACCAATGTGAGTCCGGTCGCCTTCACCTCAGGGCCTATGCACCCGCCTATCTACAACCAATAGCATCTTACGTGGCACAATTCAAGGTATGCTGGGGAGAACGAAGTCGAATTGTGTTCAGCCGAATGTTTGGAAGCGAAGACGAATTGTGTTCATCTACAACCATTATGATCACAGAGTGGTCTTGATATGTCCATCATGCAAAGCGATTTGTGAGGTGAAAGGAGTAACCAACATAATAACATTAACATCTGAAGAGCGCACGCATTTTAGTACAATCCAAAGTATAAGAATTTCTCTTGTTCACCTGACTTGAGCAATGCTAACAGTTGAGACTATATTGGATGGTTCTGTGGAAGAGGAAGTCGCGCTAATTCGTGCATGCTGCTTTATTCTTTTTTACTTCTCATCAACGTTATGAACTCATTCGTACAACAAGTTTACGCCCAATAAATTTAAACTGAAGTAGTTTCGATTGTTACTTGGAGTCGGCGTTAAGGAGCGAGCAGGTTCAGCTTGCATGGCCTATCTTCCTTGCTAACTTACAAATTCCAATAGAAACGAAGATCTAGTCTCCAATAGTTGAGTTTAGAATGCATTATCATGTCATTGTTATTTCTTGCTAACATAAACGGTACTGATACTGTCTTCTTCTATTCAGACTAAGCGTGCAGGGGCGTCGTTCTCTTTAAGTCCATTGCAAGCGGGGGTTGATTGAGCAGTTGAGAAAGAGGAAAAATATGAAAACTAGAATGGGGATCTACATGGTAAGCGAGAAGATGAAGCACGATAATAGGACTCGCATGTACGAGAGATCAAGGTGCCGTCACCGATTGGCCGTGAGGTCACTACAAGCGGGTAGATCTTTCTGCATAGCCTTTGGAGCTAACTGCTCCGCAGTCAGCGCAGCAATGTATGGGAGATGTTACTATTGCGGCGTCTCCCAGTGCAAACGTCGCTTACAAAGTTGAACAGAAACTCTCAGAGCAACCGTTCCCGTTTATTCGCAAGCACACACGTACGCACATCTACATCGGAAGCAGTAGTCTCTCTGATCGTCAAGCATAAATGAGCGTCAGGTTCTTGACTGCCCATTCTGGTTGGAACAGTTACTAATCAGGTTCTGTCCAGAGTTTTCGAGTTTACAGCACTACGGACGAAGTGTTAAGCGTATACTGTAGATTTCGTTTTCTGTTATTTAACGCGAGTCACTTGAAGTGTGCGCGTTGCTGCAGCACTCACCGTTTCATTATCAAAGCGATCAGACCACTATATATAATTCATTGAATATTCAGTACAACCTAAACATCATCTTAAGTACAGTATACGCGGGTGAATTGTTCTGTTTTATTTTCGTTTCGTTTTACTGTTTCACCATTTCTTCTTTGAAGGCTACTACACCACTTATGTCCTACGGAATAGGACCAATCGTATACTTAGAAGGCCTCCGGTACAAGGCCTTCATGGATATGTCTAATAAGTGGAGTAAGTAGTTCTGCGCGTGTAGTTTCGCGAATTTGTTTATTGGGAAAACAGCCAGCATAATAATAAGAATAATGATAGTTAATTAGTTTTCTTTCCGATATTTTAAAAAGTGACGAATACTGAAAGAAGCAAAAATTTTTATTTGCCGTATGTATTCACTTAGTCCTGGCATGCCATTCCACGTAAACCTTCCATTGAATATTCCACGTTGCTATTGCAGCCGACGGAGAGGTGCTGGCCAAAAGGGAAAAAGACGGCAAAACTCTTTATTACGTCCATTATTTGAACTGTAAGTATGACATTTATGCTTGCAACGTATTCGAAAGGCCTTTTTAGGCAATCGTCGATTAGACGAATGGGTTCCAGAGGAGAAGATTGATTTCAGTTCATGCCAATCGAAAAGCGGCAGGCGGGCTTCCTTGTATGTTGATAAGGTAATATTAGAATGTTGTTTGAGGATATCGACACCGGTTCCGTTCTGCATCGTAGTTAAGAAGTGGAAACAGAGGATTGCTCATAAAGAATAAAGGTCAAGTTCAGGACAGTCAGGAACTTAGCTCGGCCGCTCCCAGAGGCAGCGGACCTTTGAACTTGCGGGACGACGACGACATTGTAACTCGGGAAAAGAAATATAGAAGAGGTGGAACTTGGCAGGCACAGAATTAAGCCTTGGTATTTCTCCCCTTACCCGGAAGTAAATTTCTTTATGCTAATTTGCTTTCGACTCATAAAGTTGCTTTGCAGGAATTCACGCTGCTTCCTCGTATTTACCTCTGTGAATTCTGCCTAAAGTACTTAAGCTCGGATACCATGCTAAGAACCCATTTGGTACGTTTCTCGTTGTACTTTGAGTATGAATGGGACTAAGCTAGCTGTCAAGGCGTGGGTGTTTGTGCTTTAACTAAACATTGAAAATATGAAAATGGTATGTTTTCATTCTGAGTTGTCTGATTTTCAGCGAAAATGCCCCTTCCGATACCCGCCAGGAAGAGAAATTTATAGAAAGGACAGATTGTCTGTCTTCGAAATGGATGGCAAAAAGCAGAAGGTTTGCTTTCCTTTTTGATTTCTATTTTTGATGTTTATTTCTCCCCTTAGGTTTATTCGCAGAACTTATGCTTGTTGGCCAAACTTTTCTTGGACCACAAATACTTGTACTACGATACGGAGCCCTTCTTATTTTACGTATTCACCGAGTATGACAGCTACGGTTGCCATACTGTTGGTTACTTCTCAAAGGTAATTGTAAAGCTGGTATCGTAGTTGCCTTCGGTCGGTGAATCTGTTCAGTGCAGGAAAAGAAATCAGCCGAGGATTACAATGTTGCGTGCATTCTTGTGCTGCCGCCTTACCAACGCAAAGGCTACGAAAATTTAATGATTCAATTCAGTAGGTGCCTCGTCTTGTTTGTCCTGCATCCTTGTTTTCCTTTTAAACAGGTTACGAACTCTCGAAGATGGAAGGCAAAATCGGCACTCCTGAAAAACCGCTATCGGACTTGGGCCTGCTTTCCTACAGGAGCTATTGGAGTCAAGCCATTTTGGAAATACTAGTCGACTTGCTTGAAAAGGAAAACGAAGACAAGCCACAAATAAGCGTCATGTGCTTGTTCTGATTGCTTTTGCATTCCATATTCCGTCGACAAATGTTTCAGGGACATTAGCAAGAAGACGTGCATCAAGAAGGAAGACGTCCTGGCAGCGCTGCAGCAGCTCAACGTCATACATTATTACAAATCTGAGCACATAATTGTGATTGATAAGGAGAAGATTGAAACCGTTCAGTATTGAAACATGACGTTACGTTGACAATTTCTGCAAGGCTATCGGTTTTTCAGGCGCTGGCGATCTCAGGGCAAGGTACGAATTGATCCGTCCTGCATTCAATGGAAACCGACTGATTGGACAAAAATTCGTTGAGCAAGAAGAAGTCTCATTCATCGGTTCTTTCAAAGTGCGATTTCTTATCATATTAATTACGTCTCGTAAACGTAGGATGTTATTTTTTGTAATGCCGATGACGCGAACAAACCATTCGACGGCATAGCAATATTCCCTGAACTTACATTGCGCGATTTTCGTTATGTTATTTTTATCAGATGCCAATCCAGGTAGCGTTATCCAGTCATCGGGTTTACCTAATTGTAGGCAACCGTAGTTTCGCTATTTCTTGCTCTTCACCAGTGATTAACTTCGCGTCTTTTCGAAACTTGGTGGTATTTGACTTCCACCTTTTTAAGCTTGCCTAGCTGAACTTATAGTAAAGATTATCACTCGAAATGAGAGCAATGTCAGTGTATACACTTTTGCTGATGATTTGTGGTCCGTTGCTTCCATACGTCAGCATGGAACTCCGTACTTCCAGATGCGACAAATTTTTCGAAGGCCTTTTCTGCATCATTGTGTTTGATGGGGACTTGCTGTAACGTTTTGTAAGTAAACAAAATGTCACATTGATTTTGCAATAGGACGCTGGCGACTGGATGCTCTCCAGGCTTACCACAATCAGGATGCTGATCTATGTTTGTGAGTTCGTATAAAGATATGATGTCGTCATCGAATCCCACGACGTCGATTAAAGTTATGGGTCGTGTTGTGTTTCCTTATTTTAGTCGGCGTGTAGGCGTATATGCGTGAATAAGTACGTAAAAGCATTCATGCGATCGCTGTCCACGTGCAAGTTACCCCTGTTTTGTAGATTGTAAGCAGTAGACAGAGTGTCCACGTTAAGTGATGGAAACGTACGTGACAAAAGTAGCAAGCGTGGGAGTAGCGAACTTCCTCCTCCTCTCTCGTGGGCGAGGAACTCCAAAGGTGGACTATAAGCATTAGGTGGATTCAAAAAGTTCACGGTTTTTTCCCGTTTTATATAAAAGCCTTTATTTTCCAAAAAAAGGCCGTAGTACTCAAAGCTTTCGTGCGCGTCCCTTGCGCCCGTCATCAGTGAGAAAATTTCTCTTGGTCGACTGTCCAGGCAGTCAGCGGATCAGCAAGCCCATCCGCTAGACCGTCCGGGCTGGCAACATCAGCTATCAGGTACTACCTTGTACCCGTCAAGCCTCCGTCGCCTGCCCATTCAGTCTTGCAGTGAGCGAGCATCCAAACCGACCGACCTGGACAGTGACGCAACACATTAGGTGGATTAGAAGATTTTCATTGATTCTTTAATCTTAATAGCTATTTGAGTGCACGAACGAATTAAATGCTATTTACTCGGTTGCGGTTTACCATTTAAGGAGGAAATCTAGGCGACTTGCATTCCTTCATCATTTGATGAGTTTCCTGCGTTGCATTTTATACGCTAAATTTGTAGGCTCACCACCTCATCCGAATTTGGCGAAATCGTCGCAGCTTCGCAGCGCTCTTTTGGAATGATTTAATAATTTTCCATTGACATTTCCGTTTGTTAGTGTTCTTCAAAGTGTTGGGTTGAGATCGTATACCCGCATTAGCAAGGAACGAAAGTGTGGTTCTTTTCTTGCGACTATGTTCTTATTGTGACCAACTATTTCGCGTCAAGGCCGCGTTCTTGGTGGCAGGTAAACTAAACGAATGGAGGGAATGCCATGAAAATTCGTAGTTGACGGGAAAAGTGATCTTCGCTTATCAGAACGTCCGCGTAGTTAACGCGGCATATTAAACTATTCGGCGTTTCAGCGATAAGGATCACTTTGAACGAGTTGTCATGGAAAATGATCATAAACAAAAGACGGGACATAGCAGCGAAAGTAGAGTGCCTAACGAATTGACGCAATTAAACAACGGAACTCTCTTTTAGACAAAATGACGACACAACTTAGAGGAGGGACTCGCGATTTGTCGGCGGCATCGTTTCTGCGGCAGACCATGCGGCGACTAATTATGCCGCGGCAGGTCTTTCATGCTCAGAGAAAAACATTTATCAGATAGCTTGCAGATATCTTTTATCAATTAAGCTAATTTCGGCAACCGGGTGCCCCGTGAGTGAACTGATGCGCAGGTATAGTAGCGTTCCCAGATTAACCTTTCCTTGCTTACACATTACCAGAAGGATTATTCTCGATCAGTTCGTTACTTGTGAGGAAGATTGTTTTTTTATAAGGGTCTTTTCTGTTTCGTTCCCCCTATTTGATTATCATGTCACTAGGGGCGCTGGGGGCGCTAATGACGTTTCTGTTGCCGAACGCTGATATAAAATGCTACGAAGAGGGCGCCGAGATGCATTAGCGATCGTCAACTTCAAGAGCCTTTGTAAGATGCCTTCATAAGTTAAAAGGGAGACATGTCTCTTATTTTATGGTTTAGGATTAGGTAAGGGCAGAAAACGATGCCTATGGTTCTGTTGCCTTCGTAAGTTAAAAGGGAGACATGTCTCTTATTTTATGGTTTAGGCTTAGGTAAGGGCAGAAAACGATGCCTACGGTCGTGTTGCTTTCGTAATTTAAAAGGAAAGATTGACACGATTCTTATTTTATAGTTTAGGCTTAGGTAAGGGAAGGAAAGATTGGGCCAATCAACGTGGGGATGACGTCATACCAGGAAGTTACAGTATGACGGGGAACGAGACAGAAAAGATCCTTTTATAATAATCGAAACCCATCGGAGGTATACTTAAATAAACATTGCGCTCACTATCATTTGTCAAAACCTTTCCCCGAACCGGGGAAGATCATGAGCATTGTTTGGTTGATAGCGGAAGCACTAGGGTGTACGGTTTCCGTCAACAGGTACAGGTGATGACACCTTCTGCAGTGAAGAACCTGTTGTATGTCTGCACCTCTAAAGATCCATGATGAAGCAGCATCATTTTGCGTCAAACAATTTGCCTTTGTGTAGGAGATTATTATTAAATAATTGTTCTGTTAATGTGACACTCGGTCATGCTGGTTGTTTTCTGACTAACGTGCTTGTTAGCGTGGTTAACCTTGCATCAGCAGGTCCCGCTAATGGGAAACTCTAATGCTCAGCGTTACCCATGGTCAACCTTATGTTCAAAATTATGTAGCGTGGATTTTGTATTCATCAGGGTCACTCTTGCATATGTTGACTATAGAAAGCGGAAATGATCTGCCCAGTTTGGTTATATTAATAATAAAGGAGCTTGACGCAAGACCATGATCAAGCGAAATCTGGTCCCTACGAAGTCTGCTTAAATCCATGTTTCTACTAGCGCCTTGAATTGGTTATGTCATGAGCTCACATTCGTCCTGGTGGGAATTAAACTTTTAAGGAAGAACATTACTAATGTGCGTGGAAGGTAGTTTGCATTTCTGAACATCGATTCCGTTTTTGCAGGGTACCCAGCGTATGATTCCTGTGAAATTACTACTAGATATTAGGTGTACTGAGTGCAGCAAATTGCAAGTGGCAACTTCTTGGTAATGCTGACATTTGCATCTTCGTTATGTTGCATATTCTAAAGTTGTCCCACATTCCTGATCTACTATAACAAGCTTGATCGTTCCTTGATGCGATTCTTCTTTGGTTGGAGCGATTTTCTGCTAAGTTTTCGCGGTCGACGCCTTCTCAGCATGTTATGCTAAACCAGTGTTTCTCAAGGCCAGACCCCGCCACTGCCTCCTTTTCAGAGCTCCGAACTCGACACTGTCCTCCTAAGCCCACAAAAATGGCTGGAAAATGGAGCTGGATGGGCATGTCATTGCCATACTGAGCTGAGCCTCTTCCTCCCAGAGCTCCTCTTCCTACCACTTTTGCTTTCGTTGGCGATGTTTTTGGCCTTCCATGCCGCTTCCGCACTGAACTACTTTATTATTAGTTACATGTCCAGTATATGACGAACACTGAAGCAAATGCGAGCGAACTAATTTTTCAACGTCCGGCTCAATTGACGACACATGAAGCCGCAGGTCGCCTTGATTGACTATTTGCAAGCGGTTGAGCTTCTTCGTTAAGAGATCGGTAACGACGCTAAAACAGCGTTCCACTAACGATGACGATGGGAGGGAAATTAGGAGCTTGTTTACAAGAGACCATAGGCCGGGATACGAAATTGGAGTTTCCTTTTGTAACCAAAATTGGTCATACGAATGCTTCAATCTCGGCTGCAATTCTTCATTTGACTGCAAGTTTATTAGTTCTTCCTGTAGGTACACTTCTGCATCCACGGGATTAGTAAAAGGGTCGAATACCCAATTTGGCACTTCCACCGACAGTACATCATGAAATCGTCGTCCGAAGTCATCATCCAACGTTTGTAAATGATCACAGTACAACTGAATATCAGAGTCAGCGTCATGCGGGATACCGGGTTTTTTGCTGTAGCTAAGTTTGGAAACTGGCACAGTTCACTACGCGATAGGTTTCATTTGTACAACACCAACTTGGTAATTTCATGACGTCTGTACCGTGTATCAGTCGGATATGGTTGAAAACTGGTTGAGAAAACCAGTTTTCAACACCAACTTGGATACAAAAGCGGATATTATAGACTTTGTCTTAGGTGGCTGATGCAGCTGTACATTCATTTCATTAAATTTGAAATACAAATCAGCCAAGTAGGCCATGTCAGCTTCACGACTTTTCAATTCGTCACGAGGCGTGATGTCTTCGTCATCAAAAAATTTAAGAACAGATTCGAACAATTCATAAAATCTTGTTAAACAAGTACCTTTAGATAACCAGCGAATTTCAGTGTTCAGGAGCAGCCGGTTAAATTCTTCATAGTCTTCCTCACACAGTCGCTGAAATAATCTGTCTTTCAAAGAATTACTTTTAATTCGGTTGACTGCAGTTATGACACACTGCAAGGATTCGTTCAGACGACGGCTAAGATACATCGCGACTAAATGCTGCCGATGAATAACGCAGTGGATCGCGAAGACTTTAGGCAACATCTCTTTGAGATACGCAACAAATCCACGATGGCAGCCTACCATAGACGGTGCTCCATCAGTGGCAACTGCCAGTATATTCTTAATGGGAATTTTCGTGGCTTGTCTGTTATACGCCCAACCACTTGCTCGTCATTTAGGACAATACCTCGCTCGCGACATCCGTTATTCAGAAAAGGTAGCTGCGCGCCGGCGCTATGCGCCGGCGAGCAATTTACCCCACTGCAATTGGCTAGTTCAGCGACCAATGCGGATTTGAGCAAAAGGTGTTCGTGTGCTATCTAACGCGCGACGAATTTGCGCGCGAAGCTGTACTGGAATCCGAGGCTGTTGGCGCTAATATCTTCAATGCGTTGACTATTGCACGTTGGATTTCTGGTACAGCTGCGGTTTTTACGGTACAGCTGCGGATTTCTGGTACGGTTTTTACGAGACAGTGCGCTTATAGATGTCACCGACAAAGTGGATGAGCGCGCTGTATGTTCTTTTGTGTTTACGTTGTGCTTCTTAGTGGTCCAAGCTCCCCGCAGTTCACAACATGAGGACGCGTGACCTCACCTAACGCGAACCTGGTATGACCTGCTGCATGACCTCATTGGGGACGTAACCTCCCTAAGGTCGCATACTAAGGAACAGCATGAAGTAGTCACCAGAATGCGACCTTTGTCCATGATCATCATTCTTAGTAGTTCTGTGACCACCCGAAGAAGTCAACCCTTCCTATATATAGAGGAGCGCTTATCGAGAGTCAGTGTCTTTAGATCTTCTGCCTGTCGCACCTTACGAATAAAGTGTTCCTTGAAGACGTGAGATTTTGGTCGCGCATATACGTTGGCTGCAGATCGAACCCACGGTGAACCTACATCTTTCCTTGCACATACAATGCGAGCTGCAGTTGTAGTTTGAATTAACACGCTGTCTGTTCGTTCTTTGCACATATAATGCGGTCTGCAGTTGTAGTTTGAATTAACGTAATAGTACTTTTAATGCACAAGCACACTAACAAATATACAGAAATGATAAACGATACACGAATAGATATACATCAATGACAAACGATATATGTACAATTCACGGGGAATGTATTAATCGGGAAGGCAGCACGGGGAAACTATCACTCGGGAGGACAGTGGGTAGCAATGTCAGATAAAATTATATCAAAGGGATTTTCACCAGGACGCAATCTTGTGCGCCATGTGAACTCGCACAGGTACGAACGGAGCATGTGCCTGAGGGTTCCGCCCCGGGCATTAGGTCAAGTGTACTGTAGGTTGGGCGTATAGCAGACATGACCCCCGTTCTGTGCTACAGTAATGATATGGGCAAATGGGAAAAGTTATCGTTGGTACTTTCCTCCACTGATTGTTCAAACTAAAATGTACCGACGTGCAAGCGTGTGCTAGGTAAAAGAGACGTACATTTTATGAGTGTTCCAACCAGAACGGGCAGTCAAGAACCTGACACTCATTTATGCTTGACGATCAGAGAGACTACTGTTTCGATGTAGATGTGTGTGGGACACGGACACCTTACCGCGAAAAACCTTACCGCATGGACACCTTACCGCAGGACATCTTACCGCACGGACACCTTACCGCGGCCGCCGGAGCGCCGACCACTAGTCTCCGCTCGTTGATTGGTTGGTCAATGTTAGAACCGCTGATGCAATGTCGGTAACCAGTAGTTTCTTGACCCTATGGTGCATGCATAGAGGACGGGAAACACAAAACCCTCACGCTCGGCTAGCAAAACGTACGCGTGAGCAAACAGCCCTGGTGCAATCTTGAATGTTCCATCAACGTAGACGGTCTTCATGAGCCCGCTCCACGTGCCGTGCGACTGGCGCCCGAAAATTTACATAGATGGTAGCAAAACGGGTAAAAACATCCGTGATTTTGTTCAACGGTCCTCAGTGGACATTTCCCGCCAATTTTCGCGCCGTCAGCCATTGCGGCTCATCCAGGGGGCGATGACAACCTCGAACATGGAAAGGAGGGGCGATATCAGGCATAGCCTTGCGCATCACTGGTCTAAACAGAGAAGACCGAGTTTCTAACATTGATCAACCAATGAACGAGCGGAGACTAGTGATCGGCGCTCCGGCGGCCGCGGTATGGTGTCCGTGCGGTAACGTGTCCCGCGGTAAGGTGTCCATGCGGTAAGGTTTTTCGCGGTAAGGTGTCATGTACCCAGATGTGTGTACGTATGTGCTTGCGAATAAACGGGAACGGTTGCTCTGAGAGTTTCTGTTCAACTTTGTAAGCGGCGTTTGCACTGTGAGACGCAGCAACAATGAGCATGTGTCCGCATTTACGGTAATAAAATGTATATGAAACCTTCGTTTCTTTCATACTGTAGTGATCGCGTAGTTTATTCGGCAGTAACTGCCCGTAAACAGTAAGTTATCAGTTATGCATCTTTGCGGTGTTGTAAATCGTAGCTTATGAAAAGAGTTTCAAAGAATGCAATTAGCGACGGGAGAGGAGCTTACGAATTAGCTGTTCCTTTTTGGTTTTCAAAAAGGTTAGGTGCTGTATTGAATGGTTTACGTCGTTATTACTAAGAAGAATCTGTGCACCTGCCCACTTAATGGGCGCAAGGACTGTTGTAATCAAAAAGGGAAGAAGCTCGTCGTCCGATTTAGTGCACAGGAGCCCCAGAAACGCTTGGTTTCAACATGACTTTATGATAAGTACATCTACGTTTCCCGAGCGAACACGACGGAGCCGAACCATTGCTATACCTACGTTACATTAAACGAACGACCAGATGTTTGGTGTTCCAGATGATTGTCTGCGTGCACCCATTGGTCGTTTCCTCTGTAATTACAGACGTCGTTTTGATTAACAAGAAAATTTATTGAAGGTAAATAATGTCTTTCCACTACAAAGCAAATAATGTTCGACATACAAAGTTCCTTTCTTTTATAATGCTGGCTGTTACCATAATGGAACCACAAGACGCCATCGGTAAGATTGATTACCGTTTCTAATATGCACGACTAATTCGCGTCGCAATAGTGTCACAGGATGCCGACGTTATTGAGATAGGCGCTTCCCAGCTGGAGGAATTTTTAGCCGCAAACGATGGAACGGCTGTATTTGTGGACCAACACGGCAATACCATACGGGTAGTTCGAGATTTACGTGGTGAAGTCTAATGAACGGTTATCAATGTTATAGCTGACAGCACAGGAGCTGCTCAATGCAGGATTTGCTGCCGAGTCGTTGGAAGAATCTAGTTTGGCAGGCATAACTGATGTGAGTACATATGCAGATGGCTCTGGCGGAGGATTCTATGTGATCGAGACTGGTGATCACGAGCCACCATGGTATATGCAGAAGCTGTATGCTTAACAGAAATTGTTTGCTAGTGGAGTTGTAGGCTTGAGTTGGTTGATGAATCTTCTGCGCTCAGCGAGAACGTGGCAAAGGATACCGATTCAGTTGACGAATCGCAATCTGATAAGCCGCCTGTTCTATCTACAGCAGTACCGTTGCGCTCTGGTGAGCGATGCGTACCTTCGGATGCACAAGATGTACAGCAGCTGCGCGACTTGTACGAAGAGTATTGCAAGGAATTGAGAGACAAAGAAAAGAAGCTCGTCACTCAGTTTAGCCAATTGAAGGTTATAGAGGAACGCACATTGATTTTAGCCAACGCTTTGGTGAATCATGTTGGGTAATATTAAAGGGATTGTGAAATAATGCTTGTAAATTTAGCTTGGTTAATTTAGGTGGGAAGATGCAGAAGTATACGTTGACGCTCAATATGTTCCTGACAGCGTGACGGCCACTGGTATTATTACTGCGCCAATTTAGCACTGTTGCGTGGTGAATCATGGTCAGCGGTTTATAGTATGTGTGAAGCGTTCGAGACCGAATGAAGCGCCTCCAGAAGATGCGATAGTGGTTCAGTTGGACTCGGGAGAAAGTTGCTTCGTTATTTCTC
Source organism: Trichuris muris (assembly GCA_000612645.2). NCBI lineage: Eukaryota > Metazoa > Nematoda > Enoplea > Trichinellida > Trichuridae > Trichuris > Trichuris muris. Next base: position 4,151,360 of record CBXJ02000282.1, read on the forward strand.
AAGATCTTTCTGGACAGACATTAAGAAGCCATGGTGGTTCGACTGAAAACGGTAGTGTATTTGTTTGTAATTATATATAAATGGTGTTAATGTTGTCATCATTAATACCAATGGTTTTGTTTGTCTGTAAATCTTGTATGCTTAGGGGTTATTACTGTGTGCAAGACAAATGCTTGATATTGAAATGACAATTGCAAAACATTGGGCAGTTGCGTAGGAAATAGGTGGGCTACTTGAGGTTCACAACTTTGCTATTATTGTAAATGTTCCTTAGCAAATAGGATGCTGTCGGACGAGGTAGTTCAGAGCATTGCGGTCCATTTATGTTACTGACTGGGATCGGATTTCTTCACGAATTATTAAATTAAAGTGTACGTGCGTGGTAGGCGAATTGACTTCGGAAAGCAACATAGTTGGCTTATCGTCGTGAACTTGCGCTTGATGGATTTAAGATATTGACGAGGTTTATTTGTTTATTCTAGTTGAGTTACAAAAGATTGTGCTTGGTTCTTTCACTCGAGCAAATTTGTTTCATTGCGTCGCTTGTTGTATGTCTAATGTAGACGAGCTGAGCGGTTGAATGGTTAGGTGTGCAGTTACATATTTTCCATTTAGAGAAACGGAATGCGATGCTTCGGTGCGATAGGTGTCCTCGGCGATTTGCCCTGGAATCGGAACTTACTTATCATCAGAAAAACGAGCACCCTCCGAGGTTTCCATTCTACTGTCGCTATTGCGATAAGGAACTTCTCTTCATTACCGAACGCGACTTTCAAGCGCATGGGCGTATTTTTCACCGCAAACAAATCACCGGCGAGATTGACACGATGTTCAGTATGAAAGATGTTCACAGAGATGTTTTAACTGATATGATTGTTGTACCCAGCAGATGCAGTGAAATCGGAAGAAGAGGAGCCGCAGTGGGAACTTCTTGAAATGGAGAAGTGGAATGAACCGTCGAACGAGACCGATCGAGTTCAAGGCGGCGAGCACAAATGCACCGTTTGTTTCAGAAACTTTCTGACAGCGTTTTCTGCTAATCGCCATGTTCGAGAGGAACACATGATCACAGATGGGCAGGTACTGGTTGTGCTATATGCTTCTTTGCGAAGTGGTAGCGTCTGCTTCAGCGCTTGTTGACAATGGTTGTACCTTCGCGCAATATGGATTTGGCAATAAGTACATGCGAAATTTGCAAAGGAACATTTTCGAACAGAGAGTTTCTGGAACGTCACAAGATAGCACATACGGATGATGTTCCATACGCGTGCAAGTTGTACCCACGGAAGTTCAAATGGCAATATAATTTGCAGAAGCACATGACAACTCACGGAAGTAGAGGAAATTTTAAATGCGCGGAATGCAATCAAGTTTTCCACAGTCAGGCGCGCGTAGACGTTCATTATAAGGCGAGACCGGTTTGTTTGGTGTGATGATTTTCATATAGAAAACATTGCAGGCGCGCCATGCTGGCCGACCAAAACATCAGATATGTTCCCTTTGTGAAGTCGCGTTTTCGGAAAAAGAAAGTTTGGCCAAACATATGCGCAGTCACGGAGGATCCCTGTTTCCATGTAGCGAATGTGAGAAGAAGTTTGTTGACGAGAATTTCTTGTTGCGTCATATGTTCCTTCATACTGGGGTATGAGTGTTGTACGTCCATTTACTAAGAGTGACTTGTGAATTTAGGTGAGAAAGTATGTATGCGAAGTATGCGGCAAAATATTTTCCGTAGTGGAACAATTGGCTGCGCATAGGCATGTTCACAAGGAACGAAAGTTTGCTTGTGATAAATGTGATTGGCGTTTCTTCTCTATGGAGGCACTGAAGAGACACCGAAAGTGGCACGATCCGCGATATAAGGAGGTCTGTCTGAAATACATTTCCCGTTTTCGCACCAAGGAAGAATTGAGTAGCAATTTGCTGATAGACGTGACTGCCTTCAGCGTTATACTGGTGGACTGCATGTTTCAGAAACGCATACGAAAAAGTGGCATCAGTCACGGGAGAAACGTTTCCAGTGCGGCATCTGCACGAAGCAGTTTGCGAAGATTGATAATTTGACAGTGCACGTTGATAAACAACGGCAAATATGCGCTTTTCCATGTACGAAATGCGATCGAGCTTTTTCGAAGCAGGATGCTCTTTCGCGACATATGCGATTGCATGCAGGTGTAAAGGGGCACACGTGTTTGCTTTGCAAAGAATCGTTAGACACGGAGGAACAAATAATGAGCCACATGTTCAGTCATATGAAGCGACGCATGCAGTAAGTGGATTTGTTATCGTAGTGGCTATGGTTCTGATGGTCACTTTTCGTAACAAGTGGTGTGTTTTCGTTGCACAAAAAAGACGGTTGTCCCTTAATGGACAAAGTTTTCGGAACTATTGCGTTCCGTCGTCAGCGCTAGTAAGAAGGGAGTGGCAAGCATGTTCAAGCGAAATAAGTGCTGTTGCAAAGTGGTCAAGTGGCTATTCTACAACACCTGATGTGGATTTACTCGTGCTGACAACGGAACACGGTAGTTGCAAAAGCTTGGCCAAGTAAAGCAACGAAACAGTAGCAATCGTCCTTTATTACAAGGTTGTAATTCACATGAATGTGACAAGTGCGCGTGTTTAAACATTGGATTCGTGCACACTATGTAGATTCTCATCTTTGCAAGCAAACGCGGCAATCACCCGTGACTGAACAGTTTCTTTTCTAATGCAGCTTTTGAAAACTTCTCCTTTTTCGTCCTCAGCGTTGCAATAGTAAATGGTATAATGTTCCAGCCTATAGCAGCGAGGTGTTTTAGACCGCGAGTAATAGTAATTTTAAAACCATTTTTCTTTAAAAGTTTTATGTGGTATTCGTCCTGAGGCTATCGCACTGACAGCGTTTAGTTCTACTCGCCACCCTGGACCACATATTGCTCACTGCGGTACCTTCGTCCTTGTGTATACATATGCTGTGGTAAATAAACATTGGCTCCTTTATATTTCGTAACCGGAAATTGTTTCCTTTCGTTATTCTAAAGCATAGGTTCTCAACATTTTTCGTGGCAGCGCCCCCACAAGCCTCTCAGGTACCACCAGCGTCCCCTGTATGGGGCGAGAGCCGTTTCGTTCGCAGTGGCTCGTCCTAGCCGTACTGACGTCGATTAGATATCATGAGACGATGATTCAACAATGAGGGCCTGTTGGTTCTGGTTCTATCAACCTTTCGGTTGCGTTTGACATTTAATAGGCCGCGATCAAACGACGTGTTCTGACTCGTCCTTCTCCTCATGGTGGTACTCCTCTTAGGTTTTGCTTTATTGGCCTCACCATGCGGTCCGTGAAAAACTTCGCAGAGAAACTGCCACTCTTTTATATTGGTCTTCTCAGTGGAACGGTTTATGACTGAAAGGGCCGATCGAGTTTCCAGTGCGCTCCTGAGAAGGAACTGCGCGAGTTCGATCGAAAATTATCCGCGAAACGCCTATTAACGACGTCGGCAGACATGAAGGACTATGGGAGAGGGGACCTTCAGAAACACCTATCATGTGCGTTCTCACTTTGTCGTGGAAGACCCTGAATCACCCTGGCGTCGAGCTCTACGGCGCAGCAAACTTCTAGATATCATCAGCGCCCCCCCTAGAAGCTTCCAGCGCGTGCCTAAAATCTTCCACCGCCCCCCGCAGCGCCCCCTGGGTTCACCGCCCCCCAAAAATCTCCCAGCGCCCCCCGGGGGCTGGCACGAAAAAGGTTGAGAACTTATGCTTTAGAATAAAGAAAGAAAACAATTTCCGGTTAGGAAATATAAAGGAGCCAATGTTTATTCAGCGCAACGCGTGTATAAACAAGGACCAAGGTATCGCAGTGAGCAATACGTGGTCCAGGGTGGCGAGAAGAACAAAACGCTGTCAGTACGATAGCCCCCGGACGAATACCACATAAAACATTTAAAGAAAAATGGTTTTAAAATTGCTACTACTCGCGGTCTAAAACACCTCGCTACTATAGGCTGGAACATTGTACCATTTACTATTGCAACGTTGAGGACGAAAAAGGAGAAGTTATCAAAAACTTCATTAGAAAAGAATCTGTCCAGTCACGGGTGATTGCCGCGTTTGCTTACGAAGATGAGATTCTACATAGTATGCAAGAATCCAATGTTTAACCATGCGCACTTGTCCCATTCATGTGAATCACAACCGTGTAATAAAAGACGATTGCTACTGTTTCGCTGCTTTACTTGGCCAAGCTTTTGCAACTACCGTGTTCCGTTGTCAGCACGAGTAAATCCACATCAGGTGTTGTAGAATAGCCACTTGACCACTTTGCAACAGCACTTATTTCGCTTGAACATGCCTGCCATTCCCTTCTTACTAGCGCTGACGACGGAACGCAGTAGTTCCAAAAGCTTTGTCCAGTAAGGGACAACCGTCTTTTTTGTGCAACGAAAACACACCACTTGTTACGAAAAGTGACCATCAGAACCATAGCCACTACGATAACAAATCCACTTACTGCATGGGTCGCTTCATATGACTGACCATGTGGTTCATTATTTGTTCCTCCGTATCTAACGATTCTTTGCAAAGCAAACATCTGTGCCCCTTTACACCTGCATGCAATCGCATATGTCGCGAAAGAGCATCCTGCTTCGAAAAAGCTCGATCGCATTTCGTACATGGAAAAGCGCATATTTGCCGTTGTTTATCAACGTGCACTGTCAAATTATCAATTTTCGCAAACTGCTTCGTGCAGATGCCGCACTGGATACGTATCTTCCGTGACTGATGCCACATTTTCGTATGCGTTTCTGAAACATGCAGTCCACCAGTGTAACGCTCAAGGCAGTCACATCTATCAGCAATTTGTTACTCAATTCTTCCTTGGTGCGAAAACGGGAACCGCATTTCAGACTGTCGCGGACGAGCCGACGAGGGTTCGATCGGTAGTAAAACGTCGGACGAGAGACAACGCGACGCAGACAGTACCTGAAGACAAGAAGAAGGAAGATTAGTCTTCGGTGTGTTTTCGCTCAGCGTAGGAGTCCTTTCGGTGTTCGTTGGTCGTTCACGCTTTGGTTTACCTTTGTTATCTTTGTCAATAAATATTTATTACTTGCCTGTCGAGAGTGTTACTCGACAGCAACTGGAGGCTCCAGCGAGATTGCGGTCTGCCGTCGGTTCAACACGAAGATGTCGGCCGTTAGATGTCGCGGGCGAGCGAAATCTAGCCAAAAGGGTTTTGCTTCCAAGGTAAAGCGCACTGCTGGCCGCACGAGGAAGGCTGAGACCGTTGGTGATGCGGTCAAGGCGTTGCGGAAGGAAGTGGAATCGCTTCGTTTAGAACTGACGAAAAGTTCTCAAATTACTCGATCGGATGAGTCCTCTTGGCAGACTGCCAAGGAGCAAACAGTAGCTATACATCAGGTTTCTCGCACCCTTGGGGGTCGGTCGAGCGGCGGTACTGATGTGCTGAAGCTACCTGATGATTCCGAAAGGACAGTTTGCTCCAAACGGTTAGACGCATCTGTTGGTCCTGAAGAGCTGACCTTAAGTAACCGCTCTTACGGAAATGTACAACGTAGATCCCTTGGTGATGTATTTGGAGGCGGAAATGATCATTGGATCTCATATGCTGATCGAGGACCCAATCCCAGTGGTTCCAATCATTGTGTTCCATCGGTGGATCCTGTGCAATGCATCGAGCCCTTCGACGGTGATCCTCGTAAATGGGATATGTTTATCGGTAGTTTTCGTGCACTCGTTCATGATGTAATGCCATCTGATGCAATCAGGATCGCGTACTTGCGGATGCTGCTTTCCCCGCAGGTAAGGGGCAGTATCGCTAGCTACTTGCACAGCCCTGAGCTGTATCAAGACGCCCTGAAGGATTTGAAGTATCGCTATGGTGATCGGCGTCTTATTGCGCAGTGCAGTTTGAAGGCGCTTCGCGGTATGGAACCGCTGAAGCGTGAAGATCTGAAGGAACTCGACCGCTTTTCTTGTGAACTACACGATATCATATGTTCTCTTGTCAAATCCGGCTCAATGTGATGGTATTCCGGCTTTCCCGTTTTTGGTTGGTACCTGTAATAAAACTGCAAATGCCCTACCAGCGGATGGATATGCGATTATTAGAAATATCACAGGTAAGAACGCTTATCGTATCGTAGCTTTCGGAACGCCCTGGTTCCGTCGTCAGCGATGTTGAAAGGGATTTGGTTTATTCCGCTCGAGGATCTTACAGGCACAGGATTGGCGCGGAACTTCTCGACAATCACCTTTCTCACGGCGCTGCACCATTCGATGGCTGCGCTTTTGCCCATTCCCACGTGGCTTCTTCAGTAGATGATCGTATTGAGCTTTTGGCTCCAGCCGAACAGGAACTTCACGACCTGTCTGAAAGTGAGCTTCGATCGTATGAACCATGGATTAAAATTTAGAAACATTCATCTTTTCATCATCACTACCTTTCAGCCACGTTCCCGATCTCAGTGCGACCTGCTTCATGCATGCATCATTGGGACATCTCAATCTCGGAGATCGGGCACTGTTCACCGTTAGAGACATGCACTCTAGGCGCACGCAAAGTCTATGCCGATGGAGCACAGCCTTGTCTTGTAGAAAGCGAATCGCTGTTGCTTCATCTGCAACCAGCGTATCAATACCCGGTATGTTGATCCTTCCTAAACGAGACTTGAGAGTAGAACAGTAACGAGCAAGAGCTATCAACGTGTATATAAGTAGAGTTATTTCCGGTTGTCGTTCCGTTTTCGCTGGTATCTGTAACGGAAACGGGACGACAGCCGGAAATAACATGAACAAACCCGTTGCGAAACATCCTGTGTTCAAACATATATATAAGTAGGCATAAGATGGCGATCAGGAGGTGGAGGGTCAAGCGCGGATTTTGCAGCAACCGGTCCACACGTGGCTGACCTTCCATGGTCTCTGATAATGGTGGTATGGTGTCGGATAAATAGGGCCTCTTTTATTTTCCGTATGTGGAAAAGGCTCTCGCGACGCAATATCCTTGTTTGTAGGTTGTGCAAACATTGAGTTGAATGTTCGACAACGACGCAGGCTTTCATGACATTCTCCATTGTGTTCCGCGGTTCCAATGTCGGCGGCCGGCTTCGTTTTCGGATTTGTGTCCCGTTGAGTCAGCTTTGGGCGTTCTTGTACCTCGTCACTGCGCCCATGTGCTCATGGAACCTATGAAATAAACTGCTGTCCGTTTCCCCTATGTTGGAGGCGTTGCTACCATATTTATCTTCGTAAATAACACCAGGTATATCCGTGTTGTATGTGTACAACAAGTTCGTGTACCCCATTGGATATACCTGCTGTTATTTATGAAGTTAAATATGGTAGCAACGCCTCCTACATAGGGGAAACAGGCAACAGTTTATTTCACAGGTTCCATGAGCACATGGGCGCAGTAACGAGGTACAAGAACGCCCAAAGCTGACTCAACGGGACACAAATCCGAAAACGAGGCCGGCCGCCGACATTGGAACCGCGGAACACAATGGAGAATGTAATGAAAGCCTGCGCCGTTGTCGAACATTCAACTCAATGTTTGCACAACCTACAACCAAGGATTTTTCCACATGCAGAAAATAAAAGAGGCCCTAAAAGAGGCGGAAAGGGCTGCGCCCCAGCGAGAACGCCTTCGACAAAATGCTTTGCGGAAATCGCCGCGCTTTGGCCCCCACAATAAGAGTGTAACGGCGCCCTTTGTTATTGCTGTATTTTTCTGTTTGAAAATTGTGCATTAAAGCAGTGTTGTCATTTGTTGCTGTGGGTCTTTTCTGTTTCGTTCCCCCTACTTGATTATCATGTCGCTAGGGGGCGCTAATGACGTTTCTGTTGCCGAACGCTGATATAAAATGCTACGAAGAGGGCGCCCAGATGCATTAGCGATCGTAAACTTCAAGAGCCTTTGTAAGATGCCTTCGTAAGTTAAAAGGGAGACATGTCACTTATTTTATGGTTTAGGCTTAGGTAAGGGCAGAAAATGATGCCTATGGTTCTGTTTCCTTCGTAAGTTAAAAGGGAGACATGTCTCTTATTTTATGGTTTCGGCTTAGGTATGGGCAGAAAACGATGCCTATGGTTCTGTTGCCTTCGTAAGTTAAAAGGGAGACATGTCTCTTATTTTATGGTTTAGGCTTAGGTAAGGGCAGAAAACGATGCCTACGGTCGTGTTGCTTTCGTAATTTAAAAGGAAAGATTGACATGACTCTTATTTTATAGTTTAGGCTTAGGTAAGGGAAGGAATGATTGCTTCGAGCGCTCGGCCCGCAAAATGTGACGGTGGTGCCACCTATGTCTCCAACAATTAACGGGCCAATGAACATGGGGATGACGTCATACCAGGAAGTTACAGTATGACGGGGAACGAGACAGAAAAGATCCGTTGCTGTTAATCTCGCAGCGCACATGAAACTACGTAAACCGCATTTAATATGGGCAACAGGACCCTATCCCAATCTTAACCCATTGTGGTAAAATTTATGCCGAAAAATGATAACCTCATTGCCCGCGTCCATCTGGACTTCAAGCGAATAATCACTACAGTTGCGTTACCCTAGGTAGGCTTTGCTCCCACCACGGCCGGCAACTGACAACAACTTACCCTAACCAAAGCCTAAAACCTATTCACAGAAGCCTCAGTTTCGGTTTATGCTGAGGAAATGATGGACTGTTGTTTTCTCAACATCCCGCGAGCAACAAGGAACAACAACATGTGGAGTTAGTTTTCCTTCAACAAGTTGCGAGCAGTTTCTTCCTACCCATACCTAAATTCAAAAACTACACCCAAATGCCCCAGTATTGTGTTTAACTAGAGAAAAGGAACGAATGTTGTTTCTCTACCAAAACTGTCCAGCGGCAGTCGCTCAATAATCATTGGCTCAATCAATCAGCCGCTCAATAATCATGACGCCATGCGCAGTACCTTCTTACTTACTTACCTTGGGTTACTGTATTTTTCCTGTGCAGATAACAGACTTGACTCCTGAAAAGATTTATTTTTCCTTGCGCATTGTTAATAATGGTACAATACTTGAGCGCTATTATTACTGTATCAACGGAAGGTTGTTTAACAAAACAGATTGCGTCCTATCTGTGAACTATAGGTTTTCATGTTTTCATGTTCTTATAGTGATGTGTTTGTCACTGATGCTTGCTTATTGTACAAACAAGGCGTTGTACAAATGAGGTCTTTGTTTTTCGTTTAATCAGTGAACACTCACACGTACTTTCGTTATTACCTATTTTTCCTGCTTGTTGGCTGCATGACGCATGCACGATATTTATTATCCGTATTTGAACTTATGGGATCTGGCAGTTCAAAACATTGGCATAAATGGAAACACTTTTTGGAATTCACGACGAGGAGGTAAATCGCTTGTTCCTCATTGATACAGTTACTGTAAAAGGATTACTAGTGCGATTGGAAGATGGAATTATCTCGTATTGCTAGGTAGTTGGTGCTGCTGTTTTAAATGTTCTATCTTTGGAGTAATGGTGATCAAAATAATAGTCTTATTTAGTTAAATACAGGGGGTTCTGATGCACTGTTTAGCGAAGAATGCGATAACTTTTGACGTTATTTTCTCGTTTATCTCCGTCATGGGCATTGCTTTTGGAATTTTGCTCCATTTCAATGGATGATAGATTTCATTGCTGTGCTTCGCTAAGTTTTTTCTATTAACAGTTTTGAACCTCAACTGCTCGGTGCTTGATTGTTGGCTGAGAATCAGAGTTGTTTACACGGAAAATTACTTGCAAAACTTTTCTTGAATAGTGCAATTTATTTTGATATGAACTTCTAGGAAGATTCAAATGATAGCCTTTTAATTTAGTGTTTCTTGCCAATAGTGCCTTTATCGTCAAGCATAGCTTTGTTGAAAAGGTAAATTCATGATGGTGAACTGCATTACGCTTTGCACTTTGTGCAGCAAGAATTGTGCATCAGAATTCTGACGGTGGATACGAATACTTTCTTTATTGCGGCAATTCTTGGCCCGTTCGTCTGCGTTCTCTATAAATAGTACTAAGGCCATACCAACGGATGGATTTGAAGGTTATTTGAGAGAAAGCAACAAAACTTATCGGATCTTTAGGAACACTCTTGTTCCATCTTCAGCGAAGGGAATGGTGGTTTCATTGTCACGTTTGGATATTTATAGGATGGGGTATGTTGCAACATGCGGCTTTATTAATGATTACATTTCTTACTGCGCTGATCTCCACCCCCTGTCGCGATTACTGCGGTTATTGTTTATGAGCAAAGCCTGTTTTAATTGCCTTAGATAGAATTGACTATCGCGACATAATATTTTGGCCAGTAGATTGTGCGAATACTGAGAGCAGTGTTCAGCAACTGCAGAGTTCTTCTCAGTTTATTCCATCATCTTTCTGCAGTTTAGCGATTGTGGTCTTCCGCGTCTTTGTTTGTCGATGCCCTTCAGATGATCCTCCGCGTTCCTTTATCTTTTTAGGTCCGCCATGTGTTTTTGGAATATGTGAAATAAAGGGTTGCTTGTTTCTCCTATATAAGTCATGGCAACTGCATCTAATTAAGTAAACAAGTCCTGCTTTCTCCTCATCTGGTATGCTTAATTTTGTTTCACGTGAGAATGGAACGTAATTCTAGCGATGAGTTGAAAATACCCGGAAATTGTGGACACGTCCCAATTGTTGCAAGTGCGCACCTAGTCTTTGGTGGTATGAAAGGCAGGCAACAGGAAACCGTTCCTTTCCCATGTCCTTGTTTTTAGATTTCCGTGTCCAGCGTTCTATGATAGAACGGACGAAATATCTCAGGTATAAAGAACGTTGTCGCAATGTGTTCTAGCTCTTCTTGTAGAAATTTTTGGTCGCAGATCTTAATAGCTCTGTCGACCGTCCCACTTACTATTCCTCGCTTAACTGATATTGGATGATGAGATGTAAAGTGCAGATACCTGTCTGAGTTTGTTCTCTTTCGGTAAACTTTCATTTTGAACGTCTCCGTTTCCCGAATAAACAACACATCCAGGAACTGTAGTTTGTTTTCTACTTCTCTTAATACAGTGAACGTGACATCTTCCGGAAAAAGGTTGTTTAAATGTTCTAGAAGCGGTTGTTCTGTGCCCTTTTTGATGATCACGACTACGCCTACAACAGAATTTTCAGCTTCGAAACAGTCCACAGGGATTGAGTCTCCTTTGACAGATTCGACCAGTGGACAACGGTTTCTGACTTTCACTATTACCGCAGGGTGACTGTTGCTGGCTTCCCCTTGGAAATGGATTTGATTTACAACTTTTATTGCAATCACCTCTATGTGAGCGTCAACCTGAGAGGTTGCCTTGAAGAACTGCTAAAGTAGAGTTTATGAATATTATTAACATGAATGTATATTTTGATATATCCTGCATTCGATTATAGTAATGTTTGCGAAGCACTCTAATGTCTCAGAATATCAAGTTTGATGCTACTTGAATTTCACTGGAAACGGTGTGTGAAGAATACCAGATACAGTCAGTAATACTAGAACCATATTGAACAAGTGTCTAATCAGTTCTTTTCGGCAAACTCTCATGTGAGCACGCGCTTACTTGAATATTTGTAATATTCCTACTTTTATAAGCCAAATCTTCAATTTGAACTTCATCATTCTTCCATGAAACTTTCCAAGGTAAATTCGACTTCGGCTTTACTGTTCTCTGATAACCGAGTGTCTTCTCTCGCGGATATTTAAACTAGTTTGTTGTTTATACGCATGATCTTCTCGCCAAATCAAAAGATGTCTCGTTGCTGCGCAATCATAAACAATAGAGGAAACAACTTAATATTTGCCTTTTCTTCTTAAATACTGGATATCTTCTAATAGCGTTTTAGTAATTCCTCGTCGTTTCTCAATGACTTTCATCGGTCGTTGTTGCGTTTAATAGCAGGGCATTACGGTTTTCGGGGTTCCACTAATCCGTTTTCAATGATAATAACCACTGCTTGTGGCGTATCAGGGAAAGTTGTCACTTTTGTTTATTAACGCTGAAGAGAGGTTAGAAGAACCGTGAAAACTCCACTTCGCTGTTATTAAAGTGAACAAAAGGGCAACGAAAGTCATTCAAAAAACAGCTGCATTTTTGCTTTACTTTTCTCCCAAACCTGATTGCTTACTGATTGTTAGGCATAGAGTCTTACTTGATTATTCGTGTTCATCTTCACAGAAATTCGTTGTGCGTATTCGAAGATTGTTGTTCAATGTTCAAGAACATATTGTTGAATGATCCACTGAAGGAAAATGCGACTCTTTTCTTTTACCTTAACGCGGCACAGTACCAACGCGCCCAATGCATCGTAACGATGTCCGTTCTCCCAGAATGGAATATCACATTTTGTACAGAAAAAACGTGAAGTTGCAAGTGAGTGACTTTAAACTGGCTGATCGTGTAGGCATATTTTTGATTAGACGTTGTACTGACAAATTTTGCTTTTCAGAAATTACTGATTCTTAAAAACGGTCATTTAATAAGAACGTAAAGGCCCCCTCACAAAGATTGCCCCTGCATATATCTGTGCTTCTATTGAGTATGCACTGTGAATGATGAGCGCAGATTTGTAAACAGCAGGAAAAGGCAGTGAACAGCCTCTACTTGCCATCATTAAATTTAAAGTGCAGTATCGACTACTATGGCTAAGCGACCAGAAAACAGTGGTTCATATTTCCCTTGGTCATTTCCGCTACAGATTGACGACCATCTTCATTTGAAAACTTTTCTTCGTCCATATGAATTAAGCTGGTTGCTTAGGCAGAATTAAGGAAATGCAGATCGTTTAGTTCAATTTCAAATAGTGAACTTTCTAAGAATGTGCTGATGATGTTAATTACAAGTTAGCGTTAACAACTTATTAAAAATGATGCCATATATCATGGGTCATTTCATTTCGCACTACATTCTTTCGAAACTGGCGCTGCCACTGCGCTACATGATAGGGCGCTCTCGATTTGTTGGTAACCATCAATCAGCTTGTTGTACTCTTAGGTCCTCACATTTCTCATTGGGAGGCCAAAAGGTAGACTGCGTTAATTTGAACGAAAAGTGTAAGGTGTTCAGTTATCTATTTTAAAAGATAATATTGTTCCCATAACACCGAGACGAAAAGATTGAAACTGAGAAGGTGAGAAAGATGCTTTGATCAGTTTATCGAATGTTCCTTTTCTTTAACTGTGGTTTAAATTTCTTTTACGAACAATTTTCTCCTCAGTTCTTTCCTCGTTTCTCTTTACTGTTCTTATCATTGTAAATGTTTAAGAGGACAGCATTGCATTTTCAAGAAAATTCTGTAATATTCTGATGGTTTCAGAGCGCTTCTGGGTCCATGTTCGTCTGACATGTTGTGGTAAAGTCAAGAACAAAGTGGTCTGACGTACAAAAAGTCGTGAGACGAAAGCTTCAGTATGACAAAAAATTTGCCTGAGAAAAGCGGTGTTGTTTTCCTAACGATTTACAATATCTTACTCGTTTTCATCTTCAATGAATTCATATTTTACTAAATATGACTTACAAAACAAAACAGGATTGATGACAAACTGCATCGGTCTTGTTACTTGACTTACATAATGTTATGGCTGATGAGAGCATTCCTTTGGCAATCCATACGGTTATCTTTTTCTATCATTTGTCATTAATCTCTGTGGTCTTCATCTTTACTTGTGCGATGTTCACAATAGATAACAGTTAAAAGCAACCGCGGAAAGGCGCGCTCTCGATCGTCAGTTTCAAGATTTCAACCCATTGTTAAAGATATCCGACAATGCCGCACTGCTGAGGCGTGTTGGATTTCTGTCGTAAAGGTGACTGGTATCATATATCAGAGTTCAAGTATGACTAAAGAATAATGAACGTAAAACAGCAATCCAGTGAAGTCGAAACTTTCATATTGGCCATTTCACAATAAATCTGATTCCCTTTCAGTCGCGGTTAATGAAACCGTCGGGTTATATACAGGTAAGCAGAGGTAAGGACACGGTATATCCCATTGAAATGCATCAGACCAAAAGTGGACTGGCTTATTTTGTTTAGCGTTAGAACAGTAGACCATCTGCGAACTTGCAATGTCTTACTATGTTAACCGATTTTTCTACTGTTCCATTCAAGCCAAATTGATGTTTCGGCTTCTAATGTTGACACGTCAGTATAAACGCATTAGTCAATAGTACAACTTGTGTGCAACATCAATCACACGGCATTCTTAAGCGCAACAAGGTGATTGAGTCTGATCGAGACATCGCGAGCTTTCCCAAATTCCTGCAGTTGTACAATTCTTCTGTTAGACCTGTAGCTCTCATTTTGCTTCATCACCTGTCTGTTTCATGTTAAACGACAAATTTATCACATGTGTATTGCGCATCGTTGTTGTATCGTTTGTTTCCATCTGTTCAGCCATGTTCCAGTTGAATTCAATGACTCTTCACTTGGCGAGCGACTGAACAATGATCTTTAGTGGCATGATTATGTTCAGCACAATTACGTTTGGTTTCAAGACTTCAAGGTTACTATAATTGTTGGCTTATCTATAATTAGCTTTGGTATGTTGTATACTTCTTTCTCGCATCTAGCGGTAGGCTACTTCTCCAATATGACGGATATGTTATTGAATGCGATGTCAATCTGTCTGCACATAAATATGCGCATTAACGCGTATGGATAGTCGGTGATATGGAAAGCGCTGTTATTATTGGAGCTGTTGATGCAGCGTTCCTGCAAGTAGGCTGCGTTGTAATGTTGAATGTAATTTTTCCTCAACTGAACCAAGGAGAACTGACGTGCTTCGAGATTAACTTAACAAATTACTGCATTTTTATGAAAATTAAATTTCAAACTAAATAAAGAAAAATTTAAGACATTATCTGCTCTAAAATCTCAAAACGGCATAGGAAAGCCGGTGTTGACAGCTGTGTATACACGTTAGTATTTTTATTATTTGCGATTCAGTTTGCACCGAAGAAATCATTCGCTATTTCACGATCTTCCCTTAGTTCATGTTCCAATCGGCAATGATATGATGAAAGCGGAAGTTGACGTATACAATCCCTAGTTTCTCCAATCGGTGTTTCGTCCAATCAAAAGAAGTCACTGCAAATATATCATGTTTTCTTTAATGAATCGATAAGCTTTGTGAGCGAAACCGAAAGCACTCCAGTGGAACATGGTTTCCTCAGACAGTCGATTATCGAAATTCAACTCTCGCCAGTTTCGTCCAGGTAATCGAGGTAATTATTTGTACATGAAAGGTCAATTATCGTTTCGTTCTCTGAAGATCGTGGAGAACAAACCACAGTATATATACTTCAAACTTATAGTATATATACTACTTCACAGTATATATACTAAAAAGAATTACAAGATACTTCAAACTTTTCATTAAGAGAGTTCAAATAGCGTGGCGTCCTCCGTGTGATCTTGTTACTTTATGGTAAGCAAACAGGGATGAATTATTACAGGGACGTGACTATGCTCTGTTCAACCTATAAAGAATAAATGTAAAGCGCAAGACATTACAGCTGTGCCAATGTTCTGTCGCAATGGCTGGTTGTCTGCCCAAGATATAATGGACAATGATAAGCAAGTAACCGAACAAACTGTCATTAATAGAGGGATTAAAAAGGGCAGCTATGTTTGTACATCATCGACTTTCAATGCTTCATTTTCCTGAGCCGCACAATTTGCCACATTTTAATATATTCGCTTAGGTTTAATTCCCTACACTAGTACACGTTCTAGTAATTCTCACCTGTTCACTTGAAAGGATGACCTACGAGTGACCAAATACGAAGCGCGTTTCTCTGTAGCGCAGACTGAGCATCTTCGAAACTGGCAGCTTACATTAGACGAGTCCATATGGAGTTACTCATTGCCGGCCAACATGTAGAACAAATCAATGGAAAACTACTATTGCTTTAATGGGAGCAAAGCACATGTCTCGTTTGCATTTCAAATTCACAATATTGCGTAATTTGTTTGGGACGTATTGCATAAATTCAGCAACGACAGTGCTCACTTACAATCAACGACTATCACAGCTATAAAAATGCTTTTGTTCATTAATGCAGCTCATCTGGCTGTTCAGTCAAAACGAGGCACGCTGTGGTCACGTGCATCGTTTTATAATTTATATTATTTACTGATAATATAAATTATAAAACGAAATGAAGGCATCACCTTCATTTCTGCTAATTATTTAACCACAGTTCCAAAGGAGCTGCATTAATATATTCTTCATATATTTCTACACTTTTTAAGTGAAACTTTACTGCAGCTTTCTTCTTCGATTGAAAAATTCCGCAGTCAACATGTGCTAAGCTGATGCGGAGCGCGAGAACTGGTTGTCTCCTTCTGTCCAACTTCCATCGTCCTTTATGTATTCCTCGGATTCGCTATTACTCGTCTTAATGATTTCTCTTGTTGTCACACAAGTTAGATCAGCAGATGAATTGATGCAACGCTTGTTTGTGCTTCCTTCACGTTTCGACTTTGAGGTCGTCGGCTCTTCTGATTTTGCAGGAAACTCGTTTCCACGATTAGATGTCAATTGTACACACATACTTTCTTCTGAATTGTGTTGTACATCACGACTTTCCAGCGGCGGTTGTTTTATATCGGTGTTAACAGTTTCTCCCATAAACGGCGTGATATCGGAAGGTGCTAGCGACTTGGCAGGTTGCCGTTTACTGAAAGTAACATACACCGGAAAGCGATGACCTTCATTCTCATTGATTAGCATATACCAAAACGTCATTTCTGTTACGGCATATGGCAAAGTTTCGACCAAGACAGATAAATACAAGCCGCCGCTCTGTAGCGCATGCTCAGTTGGTGCTTTGAAAAACACCGTAACTGTTTCATCATGATGAGGGCTTATGAAGCCGCCTTCAGGTAGAACGGTGAATAGATCATTTCTTGACGTACATAACTTGAAAACCATCCACTTATTCGTATCGTTGCAAAGGCGAACTCTTGCAGATTGAAGGAACTCATAAGAACTGTAAAAGGTGATGCCGCTCTGTGGATATATCGCAAACTTCTCCATCACGTTCGTCACTTTATGCACAGTGCGTTCACGTTCGACCGTCAGCCACAGTGAATAGACAATAACTGGTATGGCGAAGACAGACAAACTTTAAAGTATTAATGAACGGCATGACGAGCTTAAAGCAGCATGAGCATCTTTGAAGGAGTTAATGGTCATTTCGTTTTAATGATAATAGTCATTTTCTGAAGGCCATTTATTTCGTATATGTAATTTTATAAAGGCCACTTTGTATGACTGGTCATTTGGCTTTAAAGAATGCGCGTGTGCATGCAGGATTTTGCTGTTGTGTACTACGAGGTACACACTTTGCTCGGGGCATGGTCTATATCAGTGATTACCAATGGCGGCCCCAGGGACCCATTGCGGGCCCTGGGATGGATTGGGGATTTAGGGAGTACCTGGGAGCTTAGTGGGGCCTCAGTGGGTCCCTGGCGGTCGGTGCTGCAGGACGGGAGCGATCCTGCCGTTCAAGGGACTGGCGAAAAGAGCAGTTATAATTACTACTGAGCAGTTTATAATTACTGTTACCAGGAACAGCACCGAAAGCGGCAACTGGGTGGACCTTCGACGGTATTATTAATCACCAGTCGACCTCCCGGCGAGGGATGCAACTGCAAGGACAATTCGCCTGGCGTGACGTCCAAAGCCCACCCAGTGGACGACAGACACTATATAAGCGGGGGGTGGCGATGTGAGGGGGTTCGGAGTGATTGTTGTGCGTTGAGTGTACAATAAACGTGTATTCTGTTCCTCCAGTGAGACTTACAGATTGTCTGTGGAAGTTGTTTTGCTTCACCTGCCACTGTTCACAGTTCAAGAAATCCTGCAAAATTCATTGATGGATAGCCTAAAGAAGAAAGGACGCCAATACAGCACGGAATATTTGAAGTGCGGTTTTACGTGCTCCCCTGCTAACAGAAGGTTGCCAATGTGTCTAATATGCGAGAAAGTGTTCTCCAATGAAGCAATGAAGCCTTCGAGATTGAAAGAGCACTTTACGAGGTGCCATCCGGACAAGCGTTGTAAAGATGTGGCATACTTCCGTTCTTTAAGGGAGAAGCTGTCCAGTCGCCGCACATTGCTGAGTATGATGGCTTCTGAATCGAAGATCCACCATGACGGCTGGCTCGCGTCATACAGTATAGCGGTAATGATCGCGAAGTACGGTAAGCCTCACAGCATCGGCGAAGATTTGATTCTCCCTGCCACAGCAGAGATACTGGAGACGGTATTGCACCAACCTGCCCCTACAATCATTAGCAAAATTCCTCTAAGCAGGCGTACAGTTCAAAGAAGAATCGACGCGATGGCCCAGGATATTAAAGCTACGTTATGCATTATAGTGAAGAACACTGAGTTCGCGTTGCAGATAGATAAGTCAATGCTGCCGGGCAATGAAGCTGTACTACTGGCGTACGTGCGCTTTATAAAAAAAGAACGTTTGGTGCAAGAATTACTGTTCGCGAAAGAACTTTTGACTGACACGAAGGGTGAGTCAATATTCGAAGCCGTCAGTGACTTCTTTAAAGAAAAACAGATCCCCTTTAAGAACATTTTGGCGGTTGCTACCGATGGAGCACCGTCGATGGTAGGCGGCTATCGCGGTTTTGTTAAGTATCTAAAAGAGGTGGTGCCCGATGTTTTAGCGGTGCACTGCATTCTACATCGACAGCACTTAGTTGCGAAACGCCTGAGCGCCTGCTTGAACAGTTCGCTTCAGTATGTGATTCAGGAGGTGAACCGAATTAAAGCTAATGCTTTGAATGACAGGTTATTTCGCCAGCTGTGCGATGAAAACGATGAAGAATTCAAGCGCCTCCTTCATACTGAAGTGAGATGGCTGTCGAAAGGTACTTGCTTGACGCGGTTTTACGAGCTCTTCGACTCAGTTATTCAATTTTTTGAAGAGCGTGACTATTCTCTTTGTGACAATTTGCGCAAGTCCAAAATGCACATAGCTTATTTGGCAGATTTATATTTCAAGTTTAACGAAATGAACGAGCAGCTCCAGTCGAATGAGCTGAATTTGATTAAAACGAAGGCTGTGATCAGTGCATTCATATCAAAGCTGATGTTTTTCAAATGCAACTTCGCCAGCAGAGAATTTTGCCAATTGCCGACGCTTGCCAAAGTATGCATCGTAGTCAAAATACCTGAAGATGATGTCAATATTTACTGCCAACATTTACAAATGCTGTACGAGGATTTCCTAAAGCGGTTTGATGATCTCCTTTCTTTGGTAATTCCTAGTTGGGTACTCGACCCGTTCATCGTCAATCCCTGCAACGTGGACATCTACTTGCAGTATGAATTAATAGACCTACAGCCGAACGAAGAGATCAAAGCCAGAATGAAGAAGGGCTATGAGTACTTCTGGCTACAAGAAGAAATACTAGCGCGTTATCGTGCCCTGTGGGCAGCAATGAAGAGGTTACTGATCGCTATTCCCTCTTCGTCAGTTGTAGAGCGCGGTTTTAGTGTTGTAACGGATCTCGTCACGAAGAAGCGGAATCGCCTCGAAGTCAATCGGAGCGATTTACGACTACGGGTCACGTCAATGAGGCCCAATGTTGAAAGGATAGTTGGATTGCATGCTGCCTGCCCTTCAGAGTAATACTGTAACAAACGTGATGTCTCAACAAATGAAGTTGTACACATAACACTTTCTTTGTATGCGAATATCTGCTGTGCAGAAGCAAGAGGTAGCAACGATGCTGGCGCTGGTCCCGCGAACAGTCCCTCGCGCAACAGTCAGTACGAGGAATTGGCGGAAAAAAGGACACGGTCCTCGGTAGAGGTTTCCCGCCAATT
The DNA here is from genome assembly GCA_000612645.2 of Trichuris muris. Lineage (NCBI taxonomy): Eukaryota > Metazoa > Nematoda > Enoplea > Trichinellida > Trichuridae > Trichuris > Trichuris muris. Next base: position 4,171,243 of record CBXJ02000282.1, read on the forward strand.
TTCGCGCCGTCAGCCATTACGGTTTGTCTCAGGGGGCGATGGCAACCTCGAAGCTGAAAAAGGGGGCGATATCGGCCATAGCCTTGCGCATCACTGGTTTAAGGCATGTGCAAGAGCGCCGGGGTGACATGGAGTCACTGGAAGCACCAGCGCGCAACGGAGGGGGCATCAGCGGACGCGGTCCAGATCGGCGGAGGGGGCCTAACTGTGGAAGTTGACGAGACGTTATTTTCGAAAAGAAACTACAACGCCGACCGGCTACTTCCACAGCAATGGGTGTTTGGCGGCATATGCCGCGAAACAGGAGAACTCTTCGCCGTACCCGTTCCCTATTGATCAAGGGAAACGTTCCTGGCCCTGATCGTGAAGCACGTCCGGCCCGGCAGCACTGTCATAACAGATCAGTGGAGTGCCTACTCAAGGATCTCCACTGAGGGGTTCACCACCTCACGGTGAACCACTCGGTGAACTTCGTGGACAGGGTGACCGACGCCCATACCCAAACCATAGAGTCGCTATGGCCTCAGCTCAAGCGCTCGAGCAAGCTGCGGTGCGGCATGCACCGCAGCTTGCTCAAGTGGCACTTGGGCGAGCAGGTGTGGCGCCGGAGATGTCGCGGCCAGGAGCCGTTTGAGCAACTGCTCAACGACATCGCCACCCTGTACCCGCCGTCATGATACGTGCATCATGTACAGTTGTACAGTTTTATTTTGTTGCGTGTTATCGTGTGCAGTTGTAGTTTTATTTGGTTGTATATTATCGTGTACAGTCGTGTAACTTTGTTTGGTTGCCTATTAAAACTGTTCTTCGATATGAACATTGCAGCGCAGAGGAATGTATGACATTGTCGCGCAGAAACGATAGGATAAATTCATGGGAGCGGTGCTTCAGCTGATGGAATTCGAAAATGCCATGCGCGAACAGCATGACAGCAGAAAGTTAAGATAAAATTGTAACTACTGGGTTGCCGTAAGGATGAATAGCTTCCTGGATTTCCAAGCAAGCAGCACAGTACGGGCACCTGTAGGTTAGTGCAGTCAACAGAACAGAAGGCGCGAAGGGATTGTTGGTTCCTTTCCTAATGTATACGGGAAACATCAGTCTTATGTTAAGGCCTAGGCTTAGGTAAGGGCAGAAAACAATGCCTATGGTTGCGTTGCTTTCATAATGTATATTGGAAACATCAGCCTTCTTAATGGTCCACGGCTTTATCCCTGTGTGAGCATTACCAACACAAAGCAAATGCTTCATGGAGGAACAGTTGACTTGTATTGGCAACAGCAGCAATTGCAGCGGAGCTTTTGAAACGTACTGGTTTCGTCGTCAGAAGAAACCAGTACGTTTCGAATACAGCCGTAGACCATTAAGGATGCTCAACGCCCCAGTTAGCCACCCGATATTCTCGGGAGCATCAGCCTTATGTTAAGACCTAGGCTTAGGCAAGGGCAGGAAAAAATGCTTAAGGTGGTGTCGTGTTTGTTACTAAAACTTGGACGTCGTAGTCTGCTACCGTTATTTAAGGTTAAGGTGATACATTAATGTTGCGTTAGGTGCAAGCTGCGCAAAGGACAGAAAGCGAAGCGTGTGATGGAAACCAGTTGTACGAACGATGGTTCTTGATGGGTCTGACAGATGGTGTCTTGACTTAAGGCTTGCTAGAGTTTTGAATATAGGGTGCTTTGTAACGGGTTTCATCTTTTTCAAATTGATGGTATTCCGGCTTTCCCGTTTTTTGTTGATACCTGTAATAAAACCGCAAATGCCCTACCAGCGGATGGATGGGCGATTGTTAGAGATATCACAGGTCAATAACACACTTTTTCTCGAAGCTTTCGGAACGCCCTGGTTCCGTCGTCAGCGATTTTGAAAGGGAATGGAAAAAATCGTCCCCCTTTCAAAATCGCTGACGACGGAACCAGGGCGTTCCGAAAGCTTCGAGAAAAAGTGTGTTATTGACCTGTGATATCTCTAACAATCGCCCATCCATCCGCTGGTAGGGCATTTGCGGTTTTATTACAGGTATCAACAAAAAACGGGAAAGCCGGAATACCATCAATTTGCTAGAGTTTCGATAAATCGGTTCGGGGAGAGCAGATGTCTTAATCCTAGCGTATTCAGAAGCAGATGTCTCTTCGTTTGCGTATACTGCATTGTATTGTATTCGTGGTGCAGTTAGGAACGATGATGAGGTCCGTAACAATAGGAGGAATGTGGGTGTGCCGAGTATTTGTGACTAATGGCACTTGATTAGTGACGGTTGAATGCTTACCAGCGGGTGGACGTCAAGGAACGAACGAAGATGTGAGTGGGTGGCCATGTAAACTGATACTATTATATTTGAAGAGGAAGATGTCTCATTTTGCAATGGTGAGTGCTAGCGCACGGTTGAATTTTGCTCAGCTCTGAGCGAGCTCCGTCAACGATGAAATGGCTGCTGTGCAGTTTATGAAACGAAGGGGCTAATTCATGTTAGAAGAATCTGCCCCCGATGTGGTACATGCATGGTAGGCACTGCAGTACATAGAGGAACGTGACGACGTGCTTTGGCGGTGCTGCGGAAAGCAGTGACGAAATGAGCTGCCGCCGAAAACAGGTACGTGGTTCCGAGGTAGTAATCGATCGGCGAATAGATTTGTGCTCATTGTAGTGGCAATTAGGGTGTGAACAGCGCGTGAAGAACATGGTCGTGAAATACTACAATCGGCAGTCGTCCCGTTCCTGCACTCGAACTAAAGGTCAGTTTTCGCTCGAGGGTGTCGTTTAGCGGCTGAGTCTCTCAACTGGGCGAGAAAGTAGGCTATTTCTCGTTGATGGGAGGTTTTACGGCTGTCTTTTCAATTTCACGCATAATACGTCATCATCGACGGTGGCGTCGCCTACACTGAGGATTCACACAGATAATCGGTTGATAGCGACGCCGGCGCCACCTGTTACCAAAAATTACCGACCAATCAGCGAAAATTGTCGACAACAGCGCCACCTACAGCAACACCGGGGCACGAGGCAAACAAGATCCGACCGTTTTTAAGAATCAGCAATTTCTGTAAAGCTAAATTCCTCTGCACAACGTCCAATCAACAAAGGCCTACACGATCAGCCAGTTTAAAGTCACTCATTTGCAACTTCATGTTTTTTACTGTAACAAAACATGATATTCGATTTTGGCAGAACGGACATCGTTACAGTGCATAGGGCGCGTTGGTACTGTGGTGCGTTAAGGTAAAAGAAAAGAGTCGCATTTTCCTTCAGTGGATCATTCAACAATACTTTCAGGAACATTGAACAACAATCTTCGAATCCGCACAACGAATTTCTGTGAAGATGAACACGAGTAATAAAGTAAGACTCTATGCCTAACAATCAGTAAGCAATCAGGTTTGGGAGAAAAGTAAAGCAAAAATGCAGCTGTTTTTGAATGACTTTCGCTGCCCTTTTGTTCACTTTAATAACAGTGAAGTAAAGTTTTAACGGTTCTTCTAACCTGTCTTCAGCGTTAATAAACAAAAGTGACAACTTTCCCTGATACGCCATGGGCAGTTGTTATAATCACTGAAGACGGAGTTAGTGAAATACTGAAAACTGTAATGCACTGCTATTAAAGGCAGCAACGACCGATGAAAGTCATTGAGAAACGATGAGGTATTACTAAAACGCTATTAACAGAAATTCAGTATTTAAGAAGAAAAGGCAAGTATTAAGTTGTTTCCTCCATTGTTTATGATTGCGCAGCAACGAGACATCTTTTGATTTGGCGAGATCATGCGTATAAACAACAAACTAGTTTAAATATCCGCGAGAGAATACACTCGGTTATCAGAGAACAGTAATGCCAAAGTCGAAGTCACCTTGGAAAGTTTCATGGAAGAATGATGAAGTTCAAATTGAAGATTTGGCTTATAAAAGTAGGAATATTACAAATATTCAAGTAAGCGCGTGCTCACATGAGAGTTTGCCGAAAAGAACTGATTAGACACTTGTTCAATATGGTTCTAGTATTACTGACTGTATCTGGTATTCTTCACACACCGTTTCCAGTGAAATTCAAGTGGCATCAAGCTTGATATTCTGAGACATTAGAGTGTTTCGCTAACCTTACTATAATCTAATGCAAGTTATATCAAAATATACATTCATGTTAATATTATTCATAAACTCTACTTTAGCTGCTCTTCAAGGCAACCTCTCAGGTTCACGCTCACGTAGAGGCGACTGCAATAAAAGTTGTAAATCAATTCCACTTCCAAGAGGAAGCCAGCAACAGTCACCCTGCGGTGATAGTGAAAGTCAGAAACCTTCGGCCAGTGGTCGAGTCTGTCACAGAAGGTTCAATCTTTGTGGACTGTTTCAAGGCTAGATATTCCGTCGCATGCGTTAACAACATTTTAAGAGGTTCTATAAAGCAGTGCCCGCATACAATGCAGCGGTGCAGACGAGATGTTGACATTGCAGCAGAGAGAGGAGTAAATGCGGAACCGTCTAAGCTAATTTTGAGTTGATGTCTCAGGAAAGTTTTGCTGCTTCAAAGAACATTCTTAGTGTGCTGCTAAGGTAACTGAAAGTTGTGAGCATAAAAATTTTGAAACATATGATCAACATGCCCATGCACTACAAAATTGGCTTGTTTTAAATTGGGTACAACCGCTCTATTGATATGCAATTCAGCTGAATGGATAATCCCATTTAGCACTAATTTAATGTAGCATGAAGTTGAAAATTCTGCTGTAGGATTTGTCGAGCACTACATTACTATGTGCAATTTTTAAAATACTATAGTGCTATTAGACACATCTTTCAATAATACGGCTGTTTCTGACCTTTAAAATGGAATGTCTTGGAACGCGTCTTCTACGTGTCATGATGGAACGTAGGGCTCGATAACGTTGGAAGCTGAAAACGTTTCTGAAAGTATATGGAAAACAACGCCCTATCAGCGAATGGATGGGCAGTTATTAGGGAAATATTTCAGAACACTATAACTTTCGTAGCTTTCGGAACTATCTTTTTCCGTCTTCAGCGAATGTTAATGGTGGTGGTTATTCCGAATTTGGGGTATTTATTGGGCACAGGAGAGGGGTCAGGTGGCATGGTGCAACATTTGGTTTCACTGATGAATGCATTCCATATGCCGCTGACCTCTACTCCTTTATCACGATTCAAGCAGTTGTTACTGCGAATGAAGAGGGCCTCCTTAATTTGCCTAACGTGGAAAAGGCTACTGCAAAAAATTATTTTTGGTCGCAGGTCATGTCAGCACTGAGAGGAATGCTCCACAACCACGGATGCCTTCTTGGCTTCATCCATAATCTTTCTTGGATCAAATGTTTGTGGTCGGCCTCGCTGTCGGTTCTGATTTCCATTGAGTCTTTGTTCTGCGTTCTTGTACCTGGTCAACGCTGTCAGGTGCCCATGGAACCTGTGAAATAAAGTGTTGCCCGTTTCCCCTATGTAGGAGGCGTGGCAACTACATTTGATTTCATAAACAACTCCGGGCCTTTCCTCAGAGGGAACTTCGATCTTATCTTTCCTTGTAATAGCCAGCAAATTCTGTGAAGATTTGAAGTAAACTCGGAACTGGTGTAGGCGGCCTAACTGTTGTATCTTCTCGCCCATTCCCTGATAATAAGGAACAGTTATTATCGGCTCTGTTCTGTCTGAGTTTACTCCATTATTTCTGTTTTGCAGTAAACTCCTTCTGATGATAGAATCGACCAACGGTTTGGGATAGCCATTCCGTTGAAGTGTGATCACGATGTGATTGATTTTTGATGTTAAATATTTAGGATCTCATATCGTGATCGCACGGACTATCATTCCAGCAGCAATACCTTTCTTCACCGACAAAGGGTGATGAGAGGTATAATGGAGGTATCTGTTCGAGTGTGTCTGCTTTCGATACTCTCTCGTTGAAAACCTTCTCCCTTCCGTTGAGACTAGAACGTCAAGGAAAGGGAGTCTGTTACTTACCTCTTTTTCCATCGTCAGTGTGGTGACACCAGGGAAGCTGTTACTAAGAGGATGTAGAAAGTCTTCTTAACTGCCCGCTTCCAAGAACGCGAAAATGTCATCTACATAACGTTCGAAAAGCTCTGGAGCCACAGGTGATGCTGTACCGTTGAACGCGACTTCCTCCAGGTGTTCCATGAATACCTCGGCTAGGACTGGGGATAAGGGGCTCCCCATCGGTGCTCCACTGGTTTGTGCATAGAAGCTGTCCTGAAACCTGAAGTAATTCCCTTCTTGCATGCAAAAGGATACTAGCTTAATTATATGAAAGGGGTTTAGTTTGGTTCTGTGGTGCAATGTGCTGTCAGATTCTAGCAAAAGCTGGAGAATGTTCAGTGGGAGTGCTATGGGAATGCTAGTGAGGAGGTCTTTCACATCATAGCTAACCATAATATCATTCAGTGTAATGTCGATGTGCTGTAGTGACATGCAAAATTCTTTGTGGTTGGTTACATGCGACGTGCGGTTGTCTGTGAGTGGTTGAATAATGGACTTTAAATATGTGCTGAGTGCAAACGTGATTGAATCTATGCCACAAATTAGTGGTCTCAACGTAACACCTGGTTTGTGGGTCTTTGGAAGTCGGTACATTTCAGGGCACTTGGAATGAAGAGAAGTTTTTTTCAATTTGTTGCAAGCCACTTCCACCTTAGGCAAATAAAGGAGGCCCTCTTCATTCGCAATAACAACTGCTTGAATCGTGATAAAGGAGTAGAGGTCAGCGACATATGGAATGCACTCATCAGTGAAACCAAATGTTGCACCATACCAGCTGACCCCTATCCTCAACCTATAAATACCCCAACTTCGGAATAAAACGCCACCATTAACATTCGCTGACGACGGAACAAGATAGTTCCGAAAGCTACGAAGGTTACAGTGTTCTGAAATATTTCCTTAATAACTACCCATCCATTCGCTAGTAGGGCGTTGTTTTTCGTATACTTTCAGACACGTTTTCAACTTCCAACGGGATCAAGCCGTACATTCCATCATGTTTCTTACTTTTATTTAATTATTTCGCAATTTTCGTAGCTCTGCTTGTTCCACTGTACTGTAAATGAACACATTTCAAGCGTCACGTGGTTTGATTATGTAACTTTATCCAAATACTGGACAGTTGTATTGTACTTTTATCTGCAAAGCATGTCCCGAATGCCACGAGAAAATTAAATAAACCTGCAAAACAGTAGCGTAAAACTGACAAGAAGGCTTAAGCCATTCTTTGCAGTAATCACTGCAGCATTAAACTAATATTTCCAAACCTTCATCCAGCGCGGAAATGAAACGCGAGAATACAATTCAAAAGTCCTGTGCTTTCAATTTCGTGAGAAATATTTCGCTCCCTATGTTATTGCATGCAGAATTCACGAAGCGACGTGTTTTTAAATTATTTGATCATATTGAACAACTGACATCGTTCACTGTAATTTCTTCAATGCTCCGTAACTTTCGTGCATCTCTCTCCCGTGCTCAGCTGCGACAAAGGCCCTATTTCACTCAATTGCAACATGTATACTAAATGGTACATGTATTGTGAAGAACAAGGAAATGGCAAATATAAAGAATAGGTTCATGAAAACTATACTTCAACATTAACAATTGCACTGAATTTTCAGGTTTATTTGGTAGAGAACAGTTTTCCCTAGATAACTTAAAAATACGCAGCCTTTTATTAATCTTAATTGTTTCGGTTAATGGTGCAGCTACAACTGCGTTTAGTTGAAGAGATAAGGAAGTAGGCATTTACGATCGTATAAAAGATAACGTGTTCTCAGTACCATATGAATAACCGCGTATTGCCATTGGAAATACATCGTACCGCATGAAGCGCCTCATTTCATTGCAGTCTGTATTCATTTAGGATTCTGGCAGCTTGGAATCAGAACAGGGTAAGGTTACTTAACGATTACTTTTGTAGTAATTATTAAAGTTTGACTACATGCCAGTTATGAATAGCTATACCGCTTTTTCAACTTGTCTAACAATACAGATCAATGCGTGAAATGCCAATTGAAAATGAGTACCAAAAGAATGGAAATATTTTTTAAACTAGCCCTACAAGTTATAGGACGGATGACAACATCCACTTACAATATTTACTCTCTTATGACTACAGTGGATTACGCTAGCTGAGGGCAAGTTAAAGCAATGTTAACACATTAGATAGCACAACGAAGCAACGCGCTAAGTTGTGAATCATTAAGTAACAAATGACAGTCACACTATCTATTATAAAGGTAGGATGACATCGATACTTTAGAAGATATGAACGCAGGGAAAGTTGAGCTGCTAACTAAGATCAACACAAAGCATTGGAAGAAACTGCCAAATGATGTTCAACGCATAATGCAAGAACAATATATTAGCATGAAAGTACGTGGTCCATCGCAATGCACACCAGCGTTCAAGCCAGCCTTGAAGATAATTACCAAACGAGTTGTCATAGTGACTACAGTTCGCAAAAAGTATATTGGAAAGGTCGCGAAGCAAGGAACACACCTTCGATGTGTTTTGTCAAAATAGACGTGTTCACAGTTACTAAAGGAACAATTTGATGCTACTTTGGACAACCTTACGCCGTTTACTGCGCTTTTTGCTAGCAGGTTCAACTAAGAAACGACGTCAGGTCGTTCACAAAGAGAAATCTTAAGTATAATGTTACAAAAGGAACAAATGCTCAATGTAATCTGATCAGCAAAAACTCCATTACTTCCGTTGAAGTGCCACCCGTTAAACAAATGGAAGCACCGTGAAATAGATATACGATGCGTTGGAAGAAGTTGCTTGCCGCTTGCAAGAAATGTCCAACGCAGACTGCCTTTTTTCAAGGTCGAATGGTCTTTGGATACTTCTACTTTCGTAGAAGTAACCTTTGTAACCTGGCACATCTGTTTGGCTTTGATTTTCGAGACGCAGCAAGTTACAACCACAGTGGCAAGAAGGGTGATTGGTAGCGGAAACAATGAGCTCGACAATTGTGAAAGTGCTCAGAGACGATGGCAGGATGCAAATCGTCCACTTCAATCATCTACAACCGCGGGCAATCAGAAGGCCTCCGAGAGAAGTTAAAATATACAGGGAAGGTGTTGCCGAAGACGGCCTGACTGTGTCAACCGAACCGCCAGCAATGATAGCGGAACAGCGGTGCAACCCCGCCCGTCGACGACAGCTATCTCCACGTTTCCGAGACTTCTTTTCAAGCGCAAGGCGGGCTTCCGATGGCCGGGAAAGAATGTAGCGTCGCTCATAGGGGGTAACAATAGTCATCATGCTTATCAACACATATCATTGTCACACACACACACAGCACGCGATAGTCGTCACCAGTCTTGCTCTTGTAGAGAAAGAGCTGTAATTTCTCTTTCAAGAAGCAAGAGTAAACAGTTGTATTAATACTGGTTATCACACCCCGTTGAAGTCCGCGACTGTCTCCCCGCCAGGTCCACTTTAGTTTGTGTAAGAGGCAGCCTCTGACAAAGTAGTAGGTGAATCAGCACCCGGCGAACATCGTATACAAATCTAATCATCGAACATCGCACACTAATCACGCGAGTGGGGAAGTAGAAAAACGCGGAGCGACTTTTTCTGGTTACATGCCGCAGGGGTCCCATCGATAGCAGCGCAGGTGTCAGCAATTAATGCGCACCATCGAACGTGGGCGAAGTTCGATATAAGCGACGCATAAAGCTGCGAGCAGGGTCGTTTTTCCTTCTGCGGGGTCTGAGAATCCGTGTTCCTTGTCGGCGGCTTTGGCTGTGGCATAGCGGTTGCGGTGACATTTGAATAAACGTGTGCTCTCCTGGTCTTGTCGTTACACTTCGAGCTTCCTGTCGGTCGGTAGAGATGAGCGTTTCGTCTCTCCTCTCAACAGTCACTGACGAGAAGACAGCATTCAGTTTCCTCCACCAGCACCGCATTCTCCACCGCCAAAGGTTTTGCACATGCTTAAGGCGCATGACAGTCCGGTGGAGGGACGGCCGGCATGCAAGGTGGAGATGTTCCCGAAAAGCGTGCAGAAAAGAAGTATGTGTGCGTAAGGACACGTGGCTGGAGGGTAACCTTAATAAGAGCCTCAGTTGCCTCACATCTAATATGGTCATAATAGAGGCACGAAGTTGGACTTGCACACTGTGGTCCGCTTCATTTTCTACTGGAGCCAGAAGGAAACATCCGCCAAATTCTGCAAGCTTAACTTGGGTATGATCACTGGCAGATGTCGCAGCTGCTTCATTTGCGCAGATTGTGTTGCAGGTATGACAAAAATTAACGTCATACAGTGGAACTCCTCTCTGAGGAAGGTTGCGGCACAGTGGTTGTCCAGCCATCCTGTGATGCTGGGAGGGCCAGGGCAGACGGTGGAGGTAGACGAAAGCGTCTTCTCCAAGCGGAAGTTCAACCGCGGACGAGTGCTTCCCACTCAGTGGATTGTCGGCGCGGTATGCCGTGAAATAGGGCACTGCGTCCTGGCCCCCATTGCCGACCGCAGCAGGCACACCCTCATGGGTTTTATAAGGAGGCACGTCCATCAGAATGCCACCGTCATGACGGACGAATGGAAAGGATATGCGTCCCTGTCCAACTAGGGTTACACGCATTTGCGTGTTAACCACTCTCTACATTTCGTCAACCCACTGACAGGGGCGCATACCCAAACAATTGAGTCGCTTTGGGCTGACCTTAAGCGGCAGCACAAAAGACGGTGCGGCACCTCCAGGTCGACAATGACGTCGTACCTGGAGGAGTACATGCGGCGGACGAAGGCTTGGACGTCATGAGGATCCGTTCCTCAAAATAATGGAACATATCGTAACCGTTTCGCCGCCACGCTGATGGCCCGACGTCTTATACAGTTTGTTTTTTGTGAATGAGCACATCATCGCTCATGAATAAACTGTGTGACATGCTGATTTGTTTGCTGCACTGCTATGGTTAACTGGCGCTGACTGCCATCTACCTAATCTAACCGTAAATGCTAACAGCAAAGATGAGCCAACAAAAGCAAACCTGAAACTTAAACGCAACAGAGACACCTGCACTTCTTAACCGCGAACGTCAACCCAATAAGAGTGTAGTGATGCTGGGCCAGCGACAAACGTATACGCTTAGTACAGAAGAACGGGGCTGAAGCACATAACGTCGCAAAGATAAACCGTCGAAGTAATCCCAAATCAATGTTTATTTGCAGAATTCACAAGATGTGAGGTCTGCTCGTCCCAATATATAGCGGTCTAAAACAAAAGGAACAGACCTCCCTCTTTCATTAATAGATAAAAAGCTCGTCCGGCATCGTAGATTGGAGGAGGATTGTCTTTAATGTCTGCCATGTCATCGTGACAGAGAACGCAACAGTTCGGGTAGTTGGGTTGTTGTCGGAAAGGTGAATAGCAGCCTGGAGATTGATTAGGTGAGCTCTGATGAGCTGCACCCTCTGTTGCGGTAAAAGCGAAGCCTCTTGCAGTTGCCCAAGATTAGTTTGGACGCGATGCAGCATATCCGCCACTTTCCATATGGGCTAAACTCTACGCCCGGATACTTCAGGTTCCCCGGATGTGGTAATTGCGGTAAAAGCGTTGCGCGTTCAGACATGAATGTTTAAGAAAGCTAAGACACCTGCACTCTTAAATTTCGAAAATCATCGCAAAAAACACTCTGCTGAGGCAACGCTAGCGAGGAGTACACGCACTCAGCACAAGACAGCGGTGCTGACGTCGCTTCGTTTAGCGAACCGTGACGTCACGGAACTGCCGTCTCAGTACCTGATTTTCCTAACATGACGCCATGCTACAGTACGAAGGGGGGTGCGCAGCATACCAGATCCCAGACAAGACCCGGATAGTCTTTGCTGGGAACTAATTCAGCATTGGGGAGATTCAACATGTCTCTTCGCTTCACAGCCTTAACACTACATCTCAAGTAATATCTACAACACGTTCATAATCAGTTCGTGAAAGGAAAAGGCTACCAGCTTTACCTTGGCTCACCTTAGGCAGAGTCGAGAAAGCAGCAGTGATTCTGCCAGCCTTCCATGGCGCTGGTGAACTTGTGAACTTTGCGTTCAAACGGTTGACGCATCATATGTGTGGTTTTCCAACTTTAACAACACATCAAATCGCCCTAGAACTTCTCTTAACTGCTGCTCCTCCACGCTCTTCAAAGCATCGTCCTGCAATTGGATCTGCATTCAAAGCGTCAGCTAAAACAAAGTGGTCAATACAACATTGTCGCTATTGTGCTAACAATTCGAGCACCCAACCGTGTATCGTACCGTTGTGATTTATCCAAAAAAATCATACAACTGATCCATGAGGAACTCAGTGGGACGCCTTGCAAAGCAAAGTTCGGCAATATTTACTGTCCAACAGGGAAATGTCAAGGCATTTAACAAGCGGAACAAATACCCAAACGGGAGAACGCGTCGGGCAAAAGTTACTGGCCAAATCAGCTTACAGTATGATAAAAAACCTTTATTCACTTTATTCAAAACGCACAACGAATGATGATCATTTTTCAACAACATCAAAACATACCTAACATAATATGCTGTCTTGGCACAAATTTCATTGACGTGTACTCTTTTTATATCTATGCTCTACTGAGCGGTGAACGTGGGAAGCACGTTCTGGACTTGGTCGTCGTTGTCTAAGAAGTTACACAAAAGAATGAAGCCGCATTGCATCTAGTGCCACTCAAAATGTACAATGGCGGTCAGAATTATGTGCCTTCAGTGCGGATTTCAGACAGACAGTATAGTACAGGACACCTGATATTACAGCAGCAACGAATCTGAACCCGTGTTTGAAAAAAACAATTTTTTCTATACATTTCAATCGTAGAGATTCACTGAATCACATCAGAATGTGCTTGGTTTTAGGTTTGCGGATTTGGAAGGAGTAACAGAAAAACATACAGGTTACTCCGCCATACAATTTCAATTATCAAATACCTTGGCGAAATTTCCACTGTCATTCTCAGTCATTTCCTGCATCTCACAATGGTCGAAAATTCGATGAGGCTCTGTTCTAATGTGCTCATATTCATTTTAGGCCAATGTGTATGACGCCTATCAAAGCACCTAGTATACCTTTACTCTCAGCAGCTTTAGACGTATCCGTTTATACTACAGGATCTTCAACAGGCGAACAAGAAATCAATCTATGGTATGGGTTTAAGCGTACGTACAAAATTCAGTGACATGCGAATGGGACTAATGTATTAAGATCGCAACCGGTGGAACCAACTATCATCATGGACAACTTTCTCCATTTCTTGACAGCTGTTGATCATTCGTCTCTGTATATCCAAAGAATAGCAAAAATGAAGCTAAACAATGAAAGAAACAGGAAAATTCATCTACGGTTTCATTGTTCCTTTAATAAAGCACTAAACAATGATTGTTAACCAAATTTTGGCAAGCTTAATACAGCACATTGGGTGATGAAAAATCATAGGTAAAGGAAAAGGCGTTATCCAATAAATCCACATTCAATTGGGCACGCTAATGATAAACAGGATGAGCTGGGATAGATGCACTTGAGATAACTTAAGCTAACTTTAGGTAATTAGCTTCGATAAAAACAAGCAGGGCTATATATTATCAACACTGAATATACCACCAGTGGATTACAAATCAAGCTTTAAGCTAGAACACACAGGGAAGCACCGTGAGGGAATATAAATGCCTGAAAAGTTCAGCTCAGTGTAGTTGTAGTCCCGTACTACGCCAATGAATCGGAAAGTTACGAATTAAGAAATTCTTTCACGTTCTACAACGCGTTCGAATGTTCATATTAACAGGTTGCATTCCGTTACCTTTCTGACGTTTCGGAGTAGCACTCGTAATAATTCAGAGTCCGCTAATCCACTCATACTTTGACTTGGTCACCTGCGCCACAAATCTGTACACGTCGCAACAACAAGGGATAACGGAATACGTTAAAGAATAGTGTTTGCTGGGAATAAATTCAGCATTGGGGAGATTCAACATGCTTCTTGGCTTCACAGCCTTAACACCACATCTCAAGTAATATCTATAACACGTTCATAATCAGTCCGTGAAAGGAAAAAGTTACTAGCTTTACCTTGGCTCTCCTTCGGCAGAGTCAAGAAAGCAGCAGCCATTCTGCCAGCCGTGCATGGCGTTGGTGAACTTGAGAAGTTGGCGTTCAAACTGTTGACGCATCATATGTGTGGTTTTCCAACTTTAACAACACATCAAATCGCCCTAGAACTTCTCTCAACTGCTGCTCCACCACGTTCTTCAAAGCATCGTCCTGCAATTTGATCTGCATTCAAATCGTCAGCTAAAACAAAGTGGTGAATGCAATATTGTCGCTATTGTGCTGACAATTCGAGCACTCAACCACGTATCGTACCATTGTGACTTATCCAAAAAAATCATACGACTGATCCATGAGGAACTCAGTGGGACGCCTTGCAAAGCAAAGTTTGGCAATATTTACTGTTCAACAGGGAAAAGTCAAGGAATTCAACAAGCGGAACAAATACCGAAACGCGAGAACGCCTCTTGCAAAAGTTACTGCCCAAATCAGTGTACAGTATGATAAAAACCTTTATTCACTTAACTTGTACCGTACCAATAGAGTTTTCCTGATGGTCTTCATAAGCCTGAGCCACCTGTCGCTGCGGCGCTAAGAGCTCCCTTTTGATGTTCCGATTTATCACGCAGAGTTAAACTGATGGAACAAGTTGCCATGTCTCTGGAGCGACCGACAGTTCTTGGTCTCCAACGGTGAAGTGGAGAAACGATAAGGCGACCGCCGTAGAGAAGAATGTCATGTGCGAATATCCGCCAACCGAGAGACAAAAGGTCCATATGAAATGGAGCAGCGCAGATGGATTTTCCAGGACTTGCTCATGCTCTACGAAGAGAACTAGTCAGGCCTGGCCAAGGCTCACACCACCCATGGCCGTCTTTCTGCGGATCAAGAACTATGACCTACCGGTTATGGAGTTTGCAGAATTAAACTCCCACGTCGAGGCGTATACCGCGAATGCGGATGTGTGCGCGGAGAAGCTATGGGACTGGTGCAGGATGGGAATGAACGTGCGCGATGGTCATCCTAAGCAATGGACGAGTCTGTCTGTCCATAGAGGACGGTGATCTCGAAAGAGGTCGTCTATATAAGCAGCTAGCAAGTTCAGTTAACAAGTTGTTAGAGCGTGAGCACGAAGTTTTCGACGACATCTTAGTCACCGACTCCAACGAGACCGGCGCGCAAGAAATGGAAGACATATTTGGACTAACTGGAAGGAACACACACCAAATTTTGTGCATTTGCGAAGCTAGCACGTTTGGGGTGTCAGGAGTTTCAATAGATTATTTAATATTTTATGATCTTGCTTATAATCCCGAAAATTGCCTTTATACCCTACCGTGGTCAAATGGTTTTCTTTCATGTAGATAGGAATTTGTACAATTAGTCGTTTCATTGAAAATTTCCAACCTGGTGCCTCCCGATTTGCTGTTGCGCATATGGTCCTTGTCTTCTGATTAACACGCCAACACTCGCATAATCCGTTGTTTGAATTGTCGGTGTACGATGGTCATCCAAGATTGGCTTTTCATGTACCTTTCGTGTTGCCTATTCGTACGTTCTGACTGTGCGTTTATCTTGCGCAGCCAAGCTCTTATTTGAACAATACTAAAAGTTGTGTTAATATTACAAGCGGAACTGCGATGTACCTACGTTTCTACGAAAATAGTATTGCAGAACTCATACTGCCGGACGGACGTGGTCCTGCTGCAGAACCAATCGCCAAAGTTTGAACAAAATCACTGGATATAATATCCTTTGTGGTGTAGTGCAACAGTTGTAGTGCTGACGACAGTGTAGTGCTTATTACGGTGACTGAGCACAAACCACCGACTCCAAAGCTGAATATGGAACTCTAACACAAAACGCACCCGCCTGGCGACATTACCTTACCTACATGCTGTCGGAAGTAGGTGCACCGCAGGTTGACTATATAAGCAATTCCAAGTAACTGGCAGTGATTCGAATGGCGATGACGAAAGGTCTTTTTAAAATGGCTGATTAATGTTACTGTGAATCAATGCGACTTTCGAGTTTTGAAGCGCATAGTTTCCTGCTATGTACGTAAAACAGAACTTAACGCTGCAACATGCTTTGGCAAAGAAAACCCTTCCATTCGAATGGCTAAAACGCGCGTACGGATCTTTGTGACTTTTGTACACTAAATGATGGCAGGAAATGAATACTCATGTTTATCGTAACTCCCCTCTGCTTGTGATTACGTAGAGCTTATGAAGAGGATTACGATGGTTAATGAAATGACGGATCAAACTCATTGCTTAGATGTGTCAAATGCGCATTCCAGTAATTTCGTGGGACCTACTATATGTAGTACTTTTGTTCAAACTTTGCCGATTGCGTCCGCAGCAGGACCACGTTCGTGCTGCAGTAAGAGTTCTGCAATACTCCTTTCCAAGAAACGTAGGTGCATCGCAGTTCCGCTTGTAATATTAACACAACTTTTATTAATGCTCAAATAAGAGCTTGGCAACGCACGATAAATGCGCGGTCGGAACGTACGAATAGGCAACAGGAAAGATAAATGAAAAGTCCATCTTGGAGGACCATCGTACAACGACAATTCAAACAATGGATTATGTGAGTGTTGGCGTGCTAATCGGAAGACAAGGACCATATGCGCAACAGCAAATCGGGAGGCACCAGGTTAGAAGTTTTCAATGAAACGACCAATTGTACAAATCCCTATCTACATGAAAGAAAACCATTTGACCACGTTAGGGTACAAAGGCAATTTTCGGGATTATAAGCAAGACCATAAAACCTTAAACAATCAATTGAAAGTTCTGATACTGTAAGTTCACAGTGGGTTCGATCTGCAGCCAACGTATATGCGCGACAAAAATCTCACGTCTTCAACGAACACTTTATTCGTAAGGTGCGACAAGCAGAAGATCTCAAGACACTGACTCTCGATAAGCGCTCCTCCATATATAGGAAGGGTTGACCTCTTCGGGTGGTCATAAAACCACTAAGAATGATGATCATGGATAAAGGTCGCATTCTGGTGACTACTTCATACTGTGCCTTAGTATGCGACCTTACGGAGGTTACGTCCCCAATGACGTCATGCGGAAGGTCATACCAGGTTCGCGTTAGGTGATGCCACACGTCCACATGTTGTGATCTGCGGTGGGCTTGGATCACTAAGAGGCACAACGTAAACACAGATACCCCAAACGTGGTAGCTTCGCAAATGCACAAAATATGGTGTGTGTTCCTTCCAGTTAGTCCAAATATGTCTTCCATTTCTTGCGCGCCGGTCTCGTTGGAGTCGGTGACTAAGATGTCGTCGAAAACTACGTGCTCACGCTCTAACAACTTGTTAACTGAACTTGCTAGCTGCTTATATAGACGACCTCTTTCGAGATCACCGTCCTCTATGGCCAGACGGACTCGTCCATTGCTTAGGATGACCATCGCACACGTTCATTCCCACCATGCACCAGTAACACAGCTTCTCCGCGCAGATATCCGCATTCGCGGTATACGCCTCGACGTGGGAGTTTAATTCCTCTAACTCCATGACCGGTAGGTCATAGTTCTTGATCCGCAGAAAGACGGCCATGGGTGGTGTGAGTGACTTGGCCAGTCCTGACTTGTTCTCATCGTAGGGCATGAGCAAGTCCTGGCCAATCCATCTGCGCTGCTCCGTTTCATATGGACCTCTTGTCTCTCGGCTGGCGGATATTCGCACATGACATTCTTCACTACGGCCGTCGCCTTGTCGTTTCTCCACTTCACTGTTGGAGACCAAGAACTGTCGGTCGCTCCAGAGACACGGCAACTTGTTCCATCAGTTTAACTCTGCGTGGTAAATCGGGACGTCAAAAGAGCGATCTTAACGCCGCAGCGACATGTCTCAGGCTTATGAACGCCATCAGGAAAACTCTATTAATACGGTCGAAGTAAAGTGAGTAAAGGTTTTTTATCATACTGTAAGCTGATTTGGCCAGTAACTTTTGCCCGACGCGTTCTCCCGTTTGGGTATTTGTTCCGCTTGTTAAATGCCTTGACTTTTCCCTGTTGGACAGTAAATATTGCCGAACTTTGCTTTGCAAGGCGTCCCACTGAGTTCCTCATGGATCAGTTGTATGATTTTTTTGGATAAATCACAACGGTACGATACACGGTTGGGTGCTCGAATTGTTAGCACAATAGCGACAATGTTGTATTGACCACTTTGTTTTAGCTGACGATTTGAATGCAGATCCAATTGCAGGACGATGCTTTGAAGAGCGTGGTGGAGCAGCAGTTAAGAGAAGTTCTAGGGCGATTTGATGTGTTGTTAAAGTTGGAAAACCACACATATGATGCGTCAACCGTTTGAACGCAATGTTCTCAAGTTCACCAGCGCCATGGAAGGCTGGCAGAATCACTGCTGCTTTCTCGACTCTGCCTAAGGTGATCCAAGGTAAAGCTGGTAGCTTTTTCCTTTCACGAACTGATTATGAACGTGTTGTAGACATTACCTGAGATGTAGTGTTAAGGCTGTGAAGCGAAGAGACATGTTGAATCTCCCCAATGCTGAATTAGTTCCCAGCAAAGACTATCCGGGTCTTGTCTGGGATCTGGTATGCTGCGCACCCCCCTTTCGTACTGTAGCATGGCGTCATGTTAGGAAAATCAGGTACTGAGACTGCAGTTCCGTGACGTCACGGTTCGCTAAACGAAGCGACGTCAGCAAGGCTGTCTTGTGCTGAGTGCGTGTACTCCTCGCTAGCGTTGCCTCAGCAGAGTGTTTTTTGCGATGATTTTCGAAATTTAAGAGTGCAGGTGTCTTAGCTTTCTTAAACATTCATGTCTGAACGCGCAACGCTTTTACCGCAATTACCACATCCGGGGAACCTGAAGTATCCGGGCTTAGAGTTTAGCCCATATGGAAAGTGGCGGACATGCTGCATCGCGTCCAAACTAATCTTGGGCAACTGCAAGAGGCTTCGCTTTTACCGCAACAGAGGGTGCAGCTCATCAGAGCTCACCTAATCAATCTCCAGGCTGCTATTCACCTTTTCCGACAACAACCCAACTGCCCGAACTGTTGCGTTCTCTGTCACGATGACATGGCAGACATTAAAGACAATCCTCCTTCAAACTACGATGCCGGACGAGCTTTTTATCTATTGGTGAAAGAGGGAGATCTGTTCCTTTTGTTTTAGACCGCTATATATTGGGACGAGCAGACCTCACATCTTGTGAATTCTGCAAATAAACATTGATTTAGGATTACTTCGACGGTTTATCTTTGCGACGTTATGTGCTTCAGCCCCGTTCTTCTGTACTAAGCATACACGTTTGTCGCTGGCCCAGCATCACTAGACTTATTGGGTTGACGTTCGCGGTTAAGAAGTGCAGGTGTCTCTGTTGCGTTTAAGTTTCAGGTTTGCTTTTGCTGGCTCATCTTTGCGGTTAGCATTTACGGTTAGATTAGGTAGATGGCAGTCAGCGCCAGTTAACCATAGCAGTGCAGGAAACAAATCAGCATGTCACACAGTTTATTCATGAGCGATGATGTGCTCATTCACAAAAAACAAACTGTATAAGACGTCGGGCCATCAGCGTGGCGGCGAAACGGTTACGATATGTTCCATTATTTTGAGGAACGGATCCTGATGACGTCCAAGCCTTCGCCGCCACATGTACTCCTCCAGGTACGACGTCATTGTCGACCTGGAGGTGCCGCACCGTCTTTTGTGCTGCCGCTTAAGGTCAGCCCAAAGCGACTCAATTGTTTGGGTATGCGCCCCTGTCAGTGGGTTGACGAAATGTAGAGAGTGGTTAACACGCAAATGCGTGTAACCCTAGTTGGACAGGGACGCATATCCTTTCCATTCGTCCGTCATGACGGTGGCACTCTGATGGACGTGCCTCCTTATAAAACCCATGAGGGTGTGCCTGCTGCGGTCGGCAATGGGGGCCAGGACGCAGTGCCCTGTTTCACGGCATACCGCGCCGACAATCCACTGAGTGGGAAGCACTCGTCCGCGGTTTTACTTCCGCTTGGAGAAGACGCTTTCGTCTACCTCCACCGTGTGCCCTGGCCCTCCTAGCATCACAGGATGGCTGGACAACCACTGTGCCGCAACCTTCCTCAGAGAGGAGTTCCACTGTATGACGTTAATTTTTGTCATACCTGCAACACAATCTGCGCAAATGGAGCAGCTGCGGCATCTGCCAGTGATCATACCCAAGTTAAGCTTGCAGAATTTGGCGGATGTTTCCTTCTGGCTCCAGTAGAAAATGAAGCGGACCACAGTGTGCAAGTCCAACTTAGTGCCTGTATTATGACCATATTAGATGTGAGGCAACTGAGGCTCTTATTAAGGTTACCCTCCAGCCACGTGTCCTTACGCACACATACTTCTTTTCTGCACGCTTTTCGGGAACATCTCCACCTTGCATGCCGGCCGTCCCTCCACCGGACTGTCATGCGCTTTAAGCATGTGCAAAACCTTTGGCGGTGGAGAATGCCGTGCTGTTGGAGGAAACTGAATGCTGTCTTCTCGTCAGTGACTGTTGAGAGGAGAGACGAAACGCTCATCTCTACCGACCGACAGGAAGCTCGAAGTGTAACGACAAGACCAGGAGAGCACACGTTTATTCAAATGTCACCGCAACCGCTATGCCACAGCCAAAGCCGCCGATAATAAACACGGATTCTCAGACCCCGCAGAAGGAAAAACGACCCTGCTCGCAGCTTTATGCGTCGCTTATATCGAACTTCGCCCACGTTCGATGGTGCGCATTAATTGCTGACACCCTTACGCTGCTATCGATGGGACCCCTGCGGCATGTAACCAGAAAAAGTCGCTCCGCGTTTTTGCATCCTGCCATCGTCTCTGAGCACTTTCACAATTGTCGAGCTCATTGTTTCCGCTACCAATCACCCTTCTTTCCACTGTGGTTGTAACTTGCTGCGTCTCGAAAATCAAAACCAAACAGATGTGCCAGGAAAAGCTCCGATCGGCAAGCGGCCCGGCAGTAACAGTCAAGCTTTTGCTTTCCCGACGCAGCGGTCACATGTTTATGGGCGAAGGCCCATAACCTTAGCATAGTCCCATGTATACTCACGGACGACTTGTTTCCACGGGTTTGGTAACGTTCGTACTATTGGAAGGATACTTGGGTCTCTTCCGAACATTTGCGTGAAACGCGTTCGGTCAGTTGACATGTGCCTACAGGCGCGATAGGCGTACAGCAGGAGTGGAAGTCGCGTTCGTTGTGCACCTACGCTCCAGCAGCGACGTGTCTGCTTTTTCTACGAATCCGACGCGTTGTGGGTGGTATGGCCTTGTGCGTGTCTTCTTCATTTCAAATAATCGCAACACCTGATGCAATAGGTTGCCTTCAAACAGTTCAGCCATCCTGTGGTGCTGGGAGGGCCAAGGCAGACGGTGGAGGTAGACGAAAGCGTCTTCTCCAAGCGGAAGTACAACTGCGGACGAGTGCTTCCCACTCAGTGGATTGTCGGCGCGGTATGCCGTGAAACAGGGCACTGCGTCCTGGCCCCCATTGCCGACTGCAGCAGGCACACCCTCATGGGTTTTATAAGGAGGCACGTCCATCAGAGTGCCACCGTCATGACGGACGAATGGAAAGGATATGCGTCCCTGTCCAACTAGGGTTACACGCATTTGCGTGTTAACCGCTCTCTACATTTCGTCAACCTACTGACAGGGGCGCATACCCAAACAATTGAGTCGCTTTGGGCTGACCTTAAGTAGCAGCACAAAAGACGGTGCGGCACCTCCAGGTCGACAATGACGTCGTACCTGGAGGAGTACATGTGGCGGCGAAGGCTTGGACGTCATCAGGATCCGTTCCTCAAAATAATGGAACATATCGTAACCGTTTCGCCGCCACGCTGATGGCCCGACGTCTTATACAGTTTGTTTTTGTGAATGAGCACATCATCGCTCATGAATAAACTGTGTGACATGCTGATTTGTTTGCTGCACTGCTATGGTTAACTGGCGCTGACTGCCATCTACCTAATCTAACCGTAAATGCTAACCGCAAATATGAGCCAACAAAAGCAAACCTGAAACTTAAACGCAACAGAGACACCTGCACTTCTTAACCGCGAACGTCAACCCAATAAGAGTGTAGTGATGCTGGGCCAGCGACAAACGTGTATGCTTAGTACAGAAGAACGGAGCTGAAGCACATAACGTCGCAAAGATAAACCGTCGAAGTAATCCTAAATCAATGTTTATTTGCAGAATTCACAAGATGTGAGGTCTGCTCGTCCCAATATATAGCGGTCTAAAACAAAAAGAACAGATCTCCCTCTTTCACCAATAGATAAAAAGCTCGTCCGGCATCGTAGATTGGAGGAGGATTGTCTTTAATGTCTGCCATGTCATCGTGACAGAGAACGCAACAGTTCGGGCAGTTTGGTTGTTGTCGGAAAAGGTGAATAGCAGCCTGGAGATTGATTAGGTGAGCTCTGATGAGCTGCACCCTCTGTTGCGGTAAAAGCGAAGCCTCTTGCAGTTGCCCAAGATTAGTTTGGACGCGATGCAGCATGTCCGCCACTTTCCATATGGGCTAAACTCTAAGCCCGGATACTTCAGGTTCCCCGGATGTGGTAATTGCGGTAAAAGCGTTGGCGTTCAGACATGAATGTTTAAGAAAGCTAAGACACGTGCACTCTTAAATTTCGAAAATCATCGCAAAAAACACTCTGCTGAGGCAACGCTAGCGAGAAGTACACGCACTCAGCACAAGACAGCGGTGCTGACGTCGCTTCGTTTAGCGAACCGTGACGTCACGGAACTGCAGTCTCAGTACCTGATTTTCCTAACATGACGCCATGCTACAGTACGAAGGGGGGTGCGCAGCATACCAGATCCCTTGTCTGTTATCTGGACAACAACTTACTCATCATTTAGAACAATACCTCGCTTGCGTCATCTGCTGTTCGCATAAGGTATCTTCGGTAGATGACGCCACCTTCGCCGGCGCTCGCGCGCCGAGCAGATTTCGTAATCAAAACAATATATTGCGTAATTAGGTCAAGTGTACTGTACGTTATCCAGATAACAGACAAGATCCCGCATTTGTTATCTGCCTCCTCTCTATGATTAGTTGTCTTGGGGATTCTGTTCCTCCCCTTCGTTCTTCTTCTCTCTTCTATTAAGTGGTAAAGGTTTCGTTGTGGGTCGTTTGCCAATTCCCAGTAAGTGCGCTGTGCAAAGTACAACCGCAGCAGATTTTCATTTATTTTAGTTTTCATTGTTTGAAGAAACCCTGATACGTATGCCACTGCCGCGTTCCAGTTAAGCAGAAGTTACAACAGAAGTTTAATCGTTCTTGAGAAAATCAGCCATTAAGTTTTGATTGGGGATACTGCGTTTCGAGCAAGTAGCTTCATCAACGTACTTTTTTCGCAAAATTCAGAATAGCATCTCCCTGCATCTTCACGTTGGAGGCAGCGGTATTGCGGTAGCCGTACTTTTCGTTTAAAGAGACTCCTGGTTGTTCTCTTTTCGCATCTTCCAAAATCTTAATTTCCCTTTGAACAAAAACAACACCCTTCCTTTTAGAGGACATTATTTGCAGACAGAGACAATGAGACTCTCTTAGGGCCAGCGAGGTTCCCTTATACGAGGAGCTTGATACCAAAAAGTTTTGTATGCTTGTGTGCAGAAGACAGCCAGATTCTGAAGCAGCGTACAATCGGTGTTGAAAGCGAAGCATCACAATGCGATAAACAACGGTGCTCAGGTTGCAGTCATTGTTTCTTGGTTACAGGGCAGATTGTTGCATGCTAGTACAATACTTGCGTTTGGAGTAGTCGCTTTAAGACTTGTAAGTACAGCAGCCCTTGTAATTAGCGTCTTTGGGAAAATCATTCCGTGTAGTTGCCTACCGTCAACTTTACCATCATTTTTTCTACTGTATGCTCATTGTTCCCCACCGCCAGGCTTTTTAGACGACATCCATATAGTCGACGTTCAGCTGTTCGTTGCAAGACCTCGACTTGGCGCACTACTAAGTTTGACCAAACGTAATCGGGATGCTTTTCCGTTCTCTCTGCGAACTTAATTTTAGGAAGTTTTATGTTGTTAAAAACGGGGTGTTTGTAACGGATCTTTATGCGACGTTATGGAATGTACCGCTTGTTCCCGTTGGGGGTCGAAATGTGTATTAATTATATCGAAGGTTTATGTTCACGCTTATGATTAGGTAACGGTGGGAAGGGTCCGCTGGCCTGTTTCGGAGCAACAATGGTGCCCTGTTACCTGTTTGCCAGCACGTATTCGTACCCGAAGTAGTAAGCACGGTTATCGCTAATCGTATGCACACCGTGGAATTGCTTTTTCGTTACGTGAACTTCTAAGTCGAAGTTCCGCTGCAGTGTGATTTAGTCGATTGTCAGAATCTTTGTTACGGCCGTGTGATTCTAGAGTTCGAACGTCCAACGCACATTTCCTTCATGAAGCTTCTTGGTTATTTTTAAGCGTTACTCTGCAGCTTTCGTTTTAATCGCTGCGTGAATCTACGTTTCTCCAGTGATATAGCCATGCTATTCTTTAGACACCCATTTTCTTCGTCAGTTGGTTTGTACAATCTCGATTCGATCGAAGATTGGTCACTTTTCCCAGTTGTTGAAAGAGAATGGTGGCAACGGATGCTGTTAAAGCGATTTACAATGCAACGTTCATTGCTGTGTTTTCGGCGGACGACGTTCACTTGATCTGCGGCTACCGCTATGGATACTTGACAGTGTTCAAGTGAGTTGTTTACACGCGATCACTGTGAATTTTTTGTCACTCATTATATTACAATGAAACGTTTACTTCGAAATAGTCTTAATGGAGAAGAAGATGGTTATTTGAAGCCTGCTAAGTTCGCTGGTAGGATTTTTCGTTTTCTTTAACTTGCAGTGTGGACTGTACATTGTGCGAATTGCATAGTTACTGTTGTGTTCCCCCGGGCAACCTCTTCGGTCATAACGTTTAATGGCACGCACGACAGCAGACGACAGCAACAACACGAAAAGCACAACGCTCACCGTACTACCGCGCTACTGTAACCACCCGCAACCTGCGAATCTCTTCCCGTTACACTACTCCCCCTCCTGTTGAGGCCGGCTCGGCCGAATGATAGTGCGTACAGAATGTAATCGCGGAAGCGATCTGGTCGCCTGTGGTCTCGTGAAGGACGAGTCTGCGGGGACGTGCACGGAGGCGGTGACATCGGAACAGGAGCTGGTGGCGTGTTGGCACGGGAGGGCTCGACCGGCGGTGAGCAAATTGACCGCGGCCTCGGAGGGATGGAGACCGGTTGTGGAGCCGATGGCTGGTCGGGCGGCGGCGTTGGTGGTGCCAAGTGAGGTTCTGCGGCGGAGGGTTCTGGTTGGAGGCGTTGACGGCGGTCGTCGTATCTCTTCAGCCGGTCGCCGTGGACGACGATGTCTCGCCTGGGTCTCCGATCGAGTCGGTACACATGGTCAGTTATTTTTTTCTTGATGACGAAGGGGCCGTCCCATCGAGCGCTTATTTTCCCCTTTTGGGGTACTGCGAGCCAGACGCGGTCGCCGTTTTGAAAGGGGTCCCCGTAACGGCGCCGGTCGTAGTAGGTTTTCTGTCCCTGCTGCTTCGCGTGCAGGTGCTGTAGGACGGCAGCATGGACGTGTTCGAGGTTCTTTCTTAGTTCCTGCACGTAAATGGTTACAGATTCGGTATTGTCGCTTGCCGGGAGGTCATACTGGAGGTCGATGGGCAGTCGAGCCTCGTCCGAAAAGCGCGAGGAGCGGGGAGATTCCCGTCGTTTCGTGGTTGCTGGTGTTGTAAGCAAAGGTTGCCCAGGGCAACATGTCGTCCCAGCGGTCGGGGAAATCCTTCGCAAGGGCCGCTAGTGTGTCAAGTAATGTCCTGTTGAATCGTTCAACCAAGCCGTTCGATTGAGGGTGGTAAGGTGTTGTTCGCGTTTTCTTCACGTCTAAGAGGCGGAAGAGTTCGGTCATTAACAGTGCTTCGAAATTGTGGCCTTGGTCGGAATATACCGATTCTGGGAGGCCGAAACGGGTAATGTAGTTGTCGATGAGCAGTTTCGCCACCGTTGTTGCTTCCATGTTTTCTGTAGCGTAGGCTTCGGTCCATTTCGTGAAATAATCGCAGACGGCGAGCACGTACCGTTTTCCATTCGTTGTCGTCGGTAGGGGACCGAGGAAATCGATGCCGACGCGTTGAAAGGGGTAACCAACAGGCAACGGTTGTAAGGGCAATCGGTTGCGACGATAGCCTTTCCGGTGTGCGCAGACGTTGCATGACTTGCACCAAAGGTCCACGTCTTTGGCCATTCCTGGCCAGTAGAATCTAGAACGCGCTTTTGCTAAAGTTCGCTGTTTGCCAAAGTGGCCACCGCCGACGCCGTCATGGAGTCCGCTTAATACCTGAGCTTGCTTACGAGATGGTACAACGATTAATCGTCGCGGTTGCTGGCGACTGCAGTCGTCCCAACGGCGTAGGAGAATACCGTCGTCCAAGAAAAGGGCATCCTTTTGGCCCCATAGAATGCGGAGGTTACGGCTGGCCCCTTCCGGGCAACGGCTTGGCCAGTTATCGTTGCGGATCCAGTCTTTCAGTAGTTTTATTTCGTCATCGGTATCTTGTGCGTCTCGCATGTCGTTCTGTGGCGTTGGTAAGCATACTTGCGCGCAGTCGACGGATACCAGTTGCTTACCACATTGAGGGCACAGCGGTCTGGACAAGGCGTCGGCGTTGTCGTGGAGTCGTCCAGGGCGGTGGCGAATTTCCATATCGAATTCAGCCAAACGTTCAAGCCAGCGGGCTGTTTGACCTTCGGGCTCACGAAAGCTGTTGAGCCATACTAAGCAATTGTGGTCCGTTCGGGCTATAAAACGTGCGCCATAGAGGTATGGTCGGAAATGCTTCGTGCCCCATGCAAGTGCGAGTAGCTCGCGGCGAGTGGCGCAGTATCGGCATTCCGGTTTTGATAACGTACGGCTAGCGTACGCAATAGGGTGTTCACCGTCGGCGAAACATTGGGATAAGACGGCGCCTAGCCCTTCACCACTGGCGTCGACGTCTAGAATAAATGTTTTGGTAAAATCGGGTAAGCGCAAAACAGGCGCTGACAGGAGATTTCGCTTTAGTTGCTGGAACGCTTGTTCACAATCTTGGTTCCACACCCATTTACTGTCTTTGCGGAGCAGGCGGTGGAGCGGAGCTGCAATTGCGGCAAAGTTTTTGACGAACTTCCGATAGTAAGATGCCAGACCGAGAAATTGGCGTAGCTCATTGAGACATCGTGGCGGATGCCAGCGTTCCACCGCGGCGCATTTCGAAGCATCCGTAGCGATGCCGTTGGCAGATATTGTGTGTCCGAGGAAAACAACTTCGGTCGTCATGATTTTGCATTTTGAGGGCTTCAGTTTGAGGCCGGCCTTTTGAAGTCGGTTCAGTACTTCATCTAAACGCTGCATTTGTTCGGTTGGTGTTCTCGCAAAAACAATTATATCGTCTAAATATACCAAACAAGTACGCCACCGTTGTCCTTCGAGTACTTTTTCCATAAGGCGTTGAAAGGTCGCCGGCGCGTTGCATAGCCCGAAGGGCATCACACGGAATTGGTATAGTCCTGAAGGAGTACTAAACGCGGTTTTTGGCCTGTCTCTGGCTTCGACTTCTACCTGCCAGTATGCGGAAGCCAAGTGTAGGGTTGAAAACCAGCGCGAGCCGGCTAAAGCGTCCAATGCATCGTCGATACGTGGGAGGGGCTGGACATTTTTTCCGTCACCTCGTTCAGTTTCCGATAGTCGACGCAAAAACGTAAGCTGCCGTCTTTCTTCGGAGCGAGTACTACGGGGAAGGACCATGACCCTGACGCTTGTTCAATTACACCCTGCCGAAGCATTCGGTCGACCAGTGTTTCCATGGTGGACCGATAGGGCGTTCGGCGTGGTCCTATTTTTATCGGCTTAGCGTTGCCCGTTCGTATCTCGTGTCTTACCACCGAAGTGCGGCCAATGTCATCGTCGGTCATGGATATCACATCGCGATGCTTTGACAAGGTCTTCCTCAGCAGAACCAGCACCTCCTGCGGTGCTGTACTTTTCGAGCACATGGCGTCTATAACTTCGTCGCAACTACCTGGCTCTGTTTGGGCGGGTCCAATCAGCGCAATCGTGCGGTCCTTTTCGCTTTCCGATTTCAATTCGACGTCGTAGTTACCGATCTGTAAAATTCCCGTAGTAAAATCGATCACACACCCGTGCCTGCGTAAGAAGTCGGCACCTATGAGGCAAGGGCATGTGAGGCCGTGGGCAACCAACACAGTGTGCTTCTTTGCTGGGGCTCCGCCGATCGAAACGTCTACTGTGCTTGTTCCAGCTATTTTCATTTCGGATCCGGTTGCTGTAAGAACTCGAATATTGCGTACGTCAAGTAGCTTGGCCGGCTGAAGAATACCGAAAAGTTTATAGTCCAATAGCGAGACTGCGGCGCCAGTATCAATGGTTAGTTCCGTCGGGCATCCCGAGATGCAGCCTAAAGCTTTTACTGCTGAGCAACTTTCTACGAGAGCCACCGTCATCGTCACCTCCGTATACAATTCATCCACCAAACGGCTGGTTCGGCCGGTTTCGCCCCTTCGTGTCGCAGCATCGTGCTCGTTCTGTCGCACCCGCCTAGCTGGAGAGGGGCACACGCGAGCCGTGTGTCCTTTGCCGCCACAATTAAAACATCGCATCGCTCCGCTCCACCGATCCTGCCGACGCGTTTCGGGGCGACGTTCTCGCGTCGTATTGCAGCACCTGGTCATTTGCGTCAACAATCGCTGTACCGCTTCTGTTAACTGCTGAACGTCGTTCGACTCTGCTGCGATGGACGACGCCTGTGCGATCTGGGCGTTTTCGCCGGCGGGCGATTCGATGATATTGTAATGGAACGCCACCTGTGGGCCCACTGCTTCGCAGGTTAGCGGCATACGGTAGGACAGGGGTGTGTCTAAGGGGGATCAGTCTGGCTGTAGTTGTCGTCGTGTGTGCTTGTGCTCGTGGCCACTGAATAAACGCTTGGCACATCCTCAGCGCACTGCCTGTTTCCCGCGCGGTGGAGCAACTGATTCACACCTGCTTGTTACAATATTGACGGGAGCTGCCGTGCCGGGTGCCGACAGGCACGAAATAATAGCAACGTCTTTCTCTTCGGCGACAGCAAGGTCAAGCGCTGCTTCGGGCGTGATACAACGCGCTCTGACAGCGCGGCTCTCACAGAATCCGACTGTACGCCTCGGGTGAATTGGTCGACCAGTAAGGTAGCCTGCTCCGTCTTCTTCAGGTCAGGGAAAGCTTGATTGCAGAGGATACGCAGGTTTGCCATGAAGGCCTGCAACCTTTCGTTCTCCCGTTGCCTGCGTGAAAAGAACGAGTTGCGTGCGACGATGCCACATCCTTCGTCACGCAAATATTGTAACAGGGTCCGGCGGAGCTCTTCATAGCTGTCCTCCGTGCTCGCTCCCAGTCCGGGGAGTAGCTGGCGCAGTTCATCCGACAAGTAAAATCGCAGCACCGCCGCCTTCCGCTCGTTAGCGGTCCCGTGTACGTCAAAAGAAGCTTCCGGGCGCTCGAACCATTGCGCCGCATTCGCCTCTAGGGCCGGTAAAGACAGGGGCATCACTACCTCATTTCGCGGGATCCTGCCGCGGTCGCATTTGTTGTGTTCACCCGGGCAACCTCTTCAGTCATAACGTTTAATGGCACGCACGACAGCAACAACACGAAAAGCACAACGCTCAACGTACTACTCCGCTACTGTCACCACCCGCAACCTGCGAATCTTTTCCCGTTACAGTTACAACAGCTTGTGTCCGTTCATTTGACGCAGTTATGGTGATATGGTATTGTCGACAGCGGCTCCACTATTTTTCATGAATGAGGCTTGTTTGCTATTCCTGGTGACTACGAGTTCGTTCTGTGGATGGATATGCGTCAGCGATCTACCGGTCAGGTCCTCAGGAGTGAACTTCTTTACGCTTTTAGTTTGCAAGGGCCCTATATATGCAGTGGAAAGTGTGGGTGACCTGTTGTGCTGGTACATTATCCAATTCATGATATGCTGCGATCATGTTGATGTTATATACATGTGTCTGAATTGGATAACAGTGGATGCGACGCCGGAGCCCCAGGTGTTGAGGAGCGGGACCGCGACCGTGGGAACGTGATCCCGAAAAACGGCACCGAGGACAAAGCTCCATTGCCAAGCGAACGGGCTAATCCTCAGAGCAGCGTGGGAGCGCCACCTTAAAGCCAGCCGTCGGCAACGTGCGATAATCCCGCGTTCCGTCTCTCCGCAGGACTGCGGGGTCAAGAGGTCTATGGCCGTGAGAAGGGGAGGCGTAACTGTATAAGCAAGACGCCTCGGAGCCCAGCGTCTTTCATGGCTCATCGCTGTCCTGGTCCCGCTAGCTTTCTTCAAGTGCTTCGGTTGCCGCCTCCGCTTGTACAATCGTGTGCTCTCCCATTAAACGAATATACCTACGAGTTGCGTTTCCATATTGGCGCACCTCCCACCGTTGCAACCACAAGCTATCGAGGCACTCATCACACGTTACTGAACCCTGATGGATGCAGGTAAATCTCTTGATTTCAAACTCATCCCTGAGTTGATGGCTCGGCGAGACATTCGTTCGCGCAGTGGCTTGAGAAAGTTGAACTGGTGTGTAAGCTGCGGGGAATCGACGACATAGCAACGATCATACCGTTGCGCCTCACTGGCGGCGCCTTTGCCGTGTATTCGCAGTTGGCAGACAAGGAAAGGAAGAGTCCCGCCAAGGTAAAGGGTGCTCTGCTATCTGCTTTTGCGGTAGACCCCTACGTTGCCTACGAGTTGTTCGTTATGAGGAAGCTCGGTGTTGACGAATCGCCGGACGTATTCTTGGCAGAACTGCGGAGATTGACGTCGTTGTTCGTCGGTGTGTCGGAAAGAACCCTGGCATGTGCCTTTGTGGCCGGGGAGGGCGTTCGACAGCTGTTGAGGGCAGGTTCTCTCGCATGGAGAGTCTTTGCCTGAGCGAAATCCTCACACGGGCCCGGGCGGTGATCGTGGACGAACACCCCCCTGTGAGCGCGACGGAGCTATGCTTCGGCACCACAGAAGTTAGAACAGTGCCTCGGACAGATGCGTCGAAGCGACGATGCTTCTCCTGTGGTGGCTTGAATCATTTTGCCAGGAATTGTCCTATTCGACGTAAAAATCTCGACAATGGTAAGAAAGAGAATGAAGACCAACGGCCACAGAAGCGAAACAGTCGTCGCAAAGCATGCAGAGTTCCTGTTCCACAGCGACCGGGAAACGATCTCGGGGAGGAGGCCTAAGCGCCAGTCTCCTTCCCACGCAATCATCGATAGAGGCGCTGCCGACCGTTCAGATGGAGGTTGATGGAAGGCAGCGGAACGTTTTGGTAGACACCGGTTGTTCGAAATGTGTCGCCTACGTTGCCTGTTGCAAGAACTGGAAAAAGCGTCGGGTTAGCATGATCACTGTGGACGGTAAAGAGTTGCGATGCGAAGGTAAGGGAATCGTTCATCTACAGCCGCCTGGATGTGGTAGTGGTCAAGTCTCGGTCGAAGTGATTGTGGTCAGCACAAAACCGCTCGGTTTCGACCTCATTCTTGGGATGAACGCTATATTGGCTCTTGGAGGGGTAACCGTAAGCAAGCGGGGGCAAGTTAGTTTCAGTGGTGACGCCGCTGCAGTCAGCGCTGCCTGCATATCCCCCCCCCCCATCAGGCTCGAAGAGCGAGACTTCACGGTGACCTTCGATCCCATGACGCGGGCGTGGACGGCTGCCTGGAAGTGGACTGATGGAAAGGCCCCAGCCATCCTGACCAACCGCGTTCAAGAGTATCCGCCGAGTGCTTCATCCAGGAGGTCGTATGAACAGGAGCTGGACAAATGGATTCACAACAACTGGTTGATCCCGTACGACGAGCGCAGGCATGGGCCGGCCAAAGGTTTGATCCCCCTGATGGCGATTGTCCAACGGAACAAGGGTAAGGTCCGTCCCCTAATGGACTTCAGGGAGCTAAACGAGCACATAGCGACGTTCACTGCCAGCGCTGACGTCTGCGCTAACAAAATGCGCGATTGGAGAAAACAAGGCACGAACGTCTCCATGATCGACGTGAAAGATGCATACCTTCAGGTCCGTGTAGACGAAGCTCTGTGGCCCTACCAAACTGTGGTAGTCAAAGGTCGCAAGTATTGCCTAACCCGTTTGGGTTTTCGCTTGAACGTGGCGCCGCAAGTAATGAAGACCGTGATGAGCTCCGTGCTCGCTCACGACCCTATGATCCGGAAAGGAACTTCGGCCTACATTGACGATGTCCTGGTAAATGAGGATCTGGTCGCCGCCAGCCGCGTCGAACGCGAGCTGGAGCGCTTCGGGCTGCAGTGCAAACCGCACGTACGCGTTTCCGAAGGCGCGCGCGTTCTTGGACTGAACGTCGAAGGGGTGCGTGGGAGCCTCCACTGGAGTCGAGGCAGCGAAATCGGCGATGTGCCGCGAAAGCTGGACCCGTCGATCAGTCTTCTTCTACTGTGGCGAACTTACGGGACATCTCCCTGTGTGCAACTGGCTGCGGGTTGCGACCGCCTTCGCCAAACGAACGGTCAACAGCGTCACGAAGAGTTGGGACGATCCGGCGAGAGATGGACTAGTCAGGTCAATCCTTGAAGACATCGCCGTTCGGGTGAAGAGGCAACATCCTGCGCGAGGAAAATGGGACGTCTTGGGCGACAAGACTAAGGCCTAGGTTGACGCTAGCAAGCTGGCCATTGGTGTCGCGCTTGAAGTCGGAGGCTCCATCCTGGAAGATGCCGCTTGGTTGCGCCATGAGGACGCCCAGCACATCAACATGGCCGAGCTGGATGCGGTCATCAAGGGGTTGAACCTTGCCCTGTCTTGGCGGATGAAACACGTCGAGCTGATGACCGACTCGTCGGTCGTTCACCGCTGGATATCGGACGGGCTTTCTGGGAAAGCTCGTTTGAAGACGAAAGCCGCCGGCGAAATGCTTATACGCAGACGAATCGGCACGGTGATGTCCCTGGCTGAAGAATATCGCCTGCACCTTTCTATCACCCTGGTTAGGTCTGAGGTTAACAAGGCGGACGTCTTAACGCGCGTTCCGCAGAGATGGTTGACACCCCCTAACCCTCCTCTCAAGATCGCATGTGCTGCTGCAAACGCCTCGGAGGCTGATCAGCTCATTGGTAGCATCCACCACGCCGCCGGGCACCCCGGCTTAAGACGGACTCTTCATTTCGTAAGGAGACGCGACCCCACAGTACCCAGGAGAGCTGTGCAGCGAGTGGTGTCCGACTGCCAGATATGCCGGTCTGTTGACCCAGCACCTGTGAAGTGGCAGCAAGGGACCATAGAGGTTCGAGAGGTGTGGCGGAGGGTCGGCATGGACATCACGCACTGCGGCGCGAAACCATACCTGACTCTGATTGACTGTGGGCCCTCGCGGTTTGCCATATGGCGCCCTCTCCGGCTCCAGACCAGCACAGACGTCGTGGAGGCCCTGGAGGGCGTGTTCTGCGAGTGTGTAGCGCCAGAGGAACTCCTCGTTGACAACGACACGGCGTTCTGAAGCCGGGCTTTCGCCGACTTTGCCGCGCAATGGGATGTACGAGTACGCTTCAGATGTGCGTATGTTCCGTCGGGGAATGGAATTGCGGAGAGGTGTCACAGCTCGGTTAAGGTGATCGTCGCCAGAAAAGGCTGTTCGGTTCAGGAGGCGGTGTACATATGCAACGTCACCCCTCGCGACGATCGTACCGCACCATCATCTCCTGCCGGGAAGGTGTATCGCTATGACGTGCGAGTTCGAGCGATTGACCAGCCCCTGGTAGAACGTCGACCGAGCGATACTCAGTACGTTGCTGGTGACATGATCTGGGTTAGGCCACCCGGTACAAAGTGCGATACGACAATTCAAAAGGGAACTGTCGCTGGGTTTTCGTCCCGCCAGTCCGTCGAAGTCGACGGAACTCCACGACATGTCAAAGACTTGCGCCGGCGAACAGACTCCGAAGAAACATGCACGGCGACAGCGCGGGAGGATCAACAAGACGAGGAGCTGAGATCTGCGTGCCATGTACCGAGTCGCTCGACTCGGTTGAGAAGGACCCCCGCCCGATTCTTGTGATTCTTCAGAATCAGGGGGGGGGAGTGTGTCTGAATTGGATAACAATGGATGCGACGCCGGAGCCCCATGTGTTGAGGAGCGGGACCACGACCGTGGGAACGTGGCCCTGAGAAACGGCACCAAGGACAAAGCTCCATTGCCAAGCGAACGGGCTAATCCTCAGAGCAGCGTGGGAGCGCGACCTTAAAGGCAGCCGTCGGCGACGTGCGATAATCCCGCGTTCCGCCTCTCCGCAGGACTGCGGGGTCAAGAGGTCTATGGCCGTGAGAAGGGGGAGGCGTAACTATATAAGCGAGACGCCTCGGAGCCCAGTGTCTTTTTCCTGGCTCATCGCTGTCCTGGTCCCGCTAGCTTTCTTCAAGTGCTTCGGTTGCCTCCTCCGCCTGTACAATCGTGTGCTCTCCCATTAAACGAATATACCTACGAGTTGCGTTTCCATATTGGCGCACCTCCCACCGTTGCAACCACAAAAAGATATGCGTAACTTTAGGTGGCCGATCACCGAACAGAGTGGCAACAATGCAGCCATAGCTTACGATTTGCCAGCGCACTGAACTTGGAAATTGGATAGGTTGCATAAGTACTTACGAAGACTGGATGGTAAGCATTGCGCGCCTGTTTGAATACTTCGGGTATATTTTGCGACTAATTTTTGTTCATCAGATATGCGGAGGAGGAGCTGGTTTGGGACTTTGGTACCTCGGGACTTTTGACTTGGTTAAAAGCATGGAAAACAACGGCGTGTGCTGGTCAGCTGCATCAGTACAAAATGAATATGTAGGCGATAGCGTCGCGACGCATCGTAATAGTTCCCATATTAGTTTTCTTAAGTTCTTGACTGGTGATACAACCGGCAATGCGTACCGTTGGAGCTTCGCTGGGGACTTTCTCGAGAAGATGGCTACTTCTTGCTCAAGCATTTACGATATTACCAGTACGAAAGCAGAAGCCGACGTAAGCGTAAGTTGTTTTCGACAAGAGCTTACGTTATCTGGTTGTTGCCGTTTCTGCCTTTCTGCAGGTAATGGTTTGTTGTGGTTCTGGGAATGCGATATGTGCGCACAATTATTTCGGAAGCAAGTGCTTCAAGCTGAAGTCTTGGTAGATTGTGAGCTTGTCAGCTTTCCTTTTATTAATTAGGAGGAATTCAGTAATTCGTCTTACTGCTAAGGGTTACTTTAAGCGCGCCTGCCTAAATGGATGCCGTTTCACGAATAAATGGGCATTTTGGATGCACTGCTCCGTAATGACGTTTTGTAACTTCGGGAACATATTGCTAATTTCACTGTGCACAGTGCATCAGACTTCCAAGCAATTTAACAGCCTACACATACGGACTAGGGCGTAACGGATGGTTCTCCACGTCGTACTGCGAGCAGTATGGTGTAATAACATTTTTAAAGCGCAGTTGACACGTAGAGAATCCTACGTGTGCCGGTTGGCAAATCGGCAGGTTCGTGTTTCGATTTCAAACAACGCAATTTCGCCACACAGCATTTTCACTAAACTTAAATTGCTTCCATACGAGAGCCCAGTGGCTAGAAAATTGGGCCATCAAATGTTTGAACAAGTGGGTGACAGAGGTAAGCAGTGGCGCATTGAAACATTTGGACAGTAACTACCTGAAAACAGTTCTGTGGACTATAAAAACCGAAACGGTTGTTTCCTTCCTTCAACAATGGCCGAAGAGAAGTTCTGTAACGTCGGAACGTCCAGCGCGAACAGTTTGAACATCGATAGCTCAGAGTTCAATTGCGACATGTACGTTCGAAAAATTTTGAACGAAGAGAATTTGCAGGAGCTGATGAACCGCGAGCACAATTTGACTCAACAGCTGAAGTCGTTGGATCTGGACATGCAAACGTTGGTCTACGAAAATTATAATAAATTTATCACTGCAACGGACACCGTCAGAAGTATGCGTCAAGATTTTATTCGCATGGAGGGCGAAATGAGGAATTTGATGGAAAGCGTCGAAGCAATAACCCAGAGTTCCAATTCTCTTTCCAATGCGCTCGTTCAGAAGAGAAAAGAAATGGAAGTACGTAAGCAGGCTTGCCCGAGGAAATTACGATTTTCGTAATAATTTCCATTTGAGCTAGCCAATACGCGTGGATCTATGCGCGGGGATCATTGCGTGCATTATTTTCAGCGTTTGTCGCGTGTAAAGGCGGTAGTGAAGCACCTCCAATTTTTGTTCTCCTTTCCATCTACACTGCAAGGCTTCATTCAAGTGGGAGACTACGCGGCGGCAGTGAACGCCTACCAAGAATCCAAGCATACTTTCGAACAATTCCAAAGTTTGCAAGCGTTGCGGTCGCTTTACAGCGAAACGAACGCAATAATGGGGAACCTGAGGGATCACCTTTTGGAGGAGTTTCACTCGAAAATTCTGTCCGGGCAGGAGCTTCTGTCATATGTGGAATTGCTGCTGAAGCTGGGCGAGCAGCCTTCGGCGCTTGCCGGCGATTATTTGAAATGCTCGATTGCCAATCTCAGTCAGGAGTTGCACGGCGACCAGGTAAGCATATGTCAAGCTTGCCGACGGTTTTTGAATTGGCAACAATTTATTGGTTCGAATTGCTTGTTCACTTAATTTACAAACTGTTTATTTCGTGGCATTGTCAAAAGCCATTAACTGGTTAAAGCAGTTTCCCCGTAAGCTGTGTACAAACTGGCTGCAAATAAGATTTTTAGTTAATGAAAATTAGGTATTGGGTGTACCGTACACCCGCCGACGAAATAGTCTCTTATGATCGTTGTACGTGCAGTATGTTCCAATTTTCCTGTCTCCGTGCTGTCCAATATTTCGTGCCGAAGTAGAAGGCATGCAAATTTATTTGCTGGCATCCGATTGGCTAGTTGGCTATAAATTACGTTTGATTGTTTCTTCCTAACTTTATAACAATAAAGCTTTTAGTAGTAGCAAGAAGTCAAACGGTTCAGCACATTAGGTGTACGTGGATTTCAACGTCCAATAAAATATGCATTGCGAATATCATGGAGGAACTTCCCAATCTTAGCGTTCTCCAATTATGCGTCAAACATGGACAAACGCAATTACTTAAACAAGTCGAATTATTGGGTTTTCTTGATAAACTTACCTGTTGCAGTTGCCACGGAACTTACGCTTTCATAAATGTGCTTTCATGCATTTCTCTTCCCGTGTCCTGTTGGAATTGTCCAATTTTGCTCAGCTTATTATAGGCATTTGACCAACAGAAGAGCTGCTCGGACGTGCTTCACTACGTTGACAGCGTATGCAGTGCGTTTTTGGGAAATGTTTCGCTTCTGATCACGTCGTGGTGTAACATTTTCAACAACGTTGATCAGACGGAACTTATTGACCAAATATCCCAGTTGTTGATCGAGTACATTGCTCATTGTAAGAAGAAGTTCTGGACGGAAACCTTCACAAGCGAAAATGGCTTTCTTATGGCGCAGGCTCTGGACAGGTTCTACAGAAGATTGCTTGCAATTGAGCAAGTGTTGCCTTTGAAATCCGAAGTCCAGCATGCCGCCATGGAATTGATAAAGTCCACTGCTTGGCAGCAGGTTCAGTTGATCATCGGAAACGCGGATGATTCTTTTGAAGTAACGCTTCAATTTGCGCATATTGCCTTGCGAATCTTTTTTGTTTTGAGCAATCGTTGGCTGAGTGCAAACGGTATATCGTTCAGCACAAACCGCTAACGCTAAACGTAGGCGGAAGCGAGAAAAGTTCAACAATGGAGCAGCCATTGGCTACATCGCTGTCCACAATCGAGAATGCTCTGTTGGCCAACGTCAAGTCTTCATTTGCATCCTTGTCTCACTTTGTAGACACTGACTTAAGCTTCGTCATACAGGGCGAATTTACGGAAGACTTTGCATCCATCGTTAAGAATGACTTCTTGTTGCCATTCTTCCGGCACATAGTCGATTCGTGCAATGAGTACTGCAGTCAAAACCGCGACCGAAGTTCCACTAGCACTACGCTGATTCTGATACTCTGCAAAATGTGCAAAGACTGTGCTAGCAGCATTTTGGACCAAATAGTTGATCTGTACGAGCACCAATATGCCATTCGTCCGGGGCAGGCTGAGGATAAAGATTATGCACAACTGAAAGTCGATCTGGAAACGTTGTCGCGAACTTTGCTTGACCATTTCGTCATGCTCGAAGGTTTCCAACTTTCCCAGGTTTGTTTTGATCGAGTTGTGCTCCGAGAACTAAGTGTCAGTCTTTGGCGTGGTTAGATGTTGGTGAAAAGTGCCGAGACGAGAGACTGGATGGCTTCCGTCGAACCGCGCACAGTACGGTCAGTGATTAAACGGGTTATCGAAGACCTGTCCGGTATAGATAACTGCGTTGGACAAGTTCTCGAGGAAGGTCATCGAAAAGAGTGGAACAGCGATTCAAGCAGACGTACTTCCGGTAAGAACGTACATTTTTATTGCACTTACGATTTTCTTTGAGTGCTGTTCATAATATTCGTGCAGTTGTGTACAGCAATTGTTGCTAAAATTTCTTCAGTTGTCAAATGCTCTTGTAATTAACGGAAACTTGCTGTACCTAGCGTGCCAATGCGATGTTGGATGCAATTCCAAGCAAAAGCGGGTCCTAAAATGAGCAGTGCAAAGTTGAAGTATTCATAAATTGAGCTTGTGGGAATTTCTCATTAAGGATACCAGC
This sequence comes from Trichuris muris, assembly GCA_000612645.2. Classification (NCBI taxonomy): domain Eukaryota; kingdom Metazoa; phylum Nematoda; class Enoplea; order Trichinellida; family Trichuridae; genus Trichuris; species Trichuris muris. The sequence continues at coordinate 4,210,183 of CBXJ02000282.1, forward strand.
ACAGTTCAGCCTTTTGATTGTTGTTTTCATTTCCCCTTCCTGAGAATGTGCAGGTGAATTAACAGTAACGTGTTGGAGTCAATCTCCTTTAGAAACTTGTCATTCGTGTACATTCATTAGTGGACATTCGAAAGTCCATCCTATTTTTCAATGTAACATTTAGTAGCTAACTATTCCCGAAGCGTGCGGTCATGGAACGTTGGGGGAAACGCCTACGGAGCACCAGCATTCCACTCTACTCTCGGGAAACTGTGGAACGAGCGAGTCGACTACCACATTCGCGTGGACTTTACAAAGATTTCCGTAACGACGGGAATAGTTAAGATCTGCTTGAAAACGCTTCTCGAAGTTGTCAGGCTTCGCACCTACAGCAAATATGGGCTGCAGCAATTGCAGATCGACTGCCACTATTTGCAGTTATTCGTTTGGCGCTTCGTCTCGGACGAATCGCTCATCCTTAATCTTCTGGACGAAGTTGTTTCGAGTGCCGTTCAACGGTGCGTTGATCCACAGCTGATGGAACCAACTTTGGTTAGCCTTGTTTGCGAACGGGAATAAACGAAACCCAAGTTTTGCATCAATAAAAACAGTTGCCACTCCACAGTAGGAATGTCACTTTAGCGTACCATCTTGGGACAGTGCGCTGCGTGCAATGAATAGCCGCGGCAAGACTACCTTTCTTCAACAAGTTTAGGTATTACGGGTAATGCCATTCTGTCATGTGATGCGCTGATAGCGTTTCCACCAGTCCTTTCTCCAGAACAACCTCTCCAAAAGCTCTTTCGTATTCCTTGGCTTATTTTGGGCCATCTAATTGTCCTGACGCTTTTTAAGGACAAACCATTATCACGGAATTCAGTGCTACTTCACCACCATTCAGTCTTAAGCGTTTTTCTATTAATAACATTGGACGACCATAAGCAGTTTCATACGGGGAAGAAAAGTTTACACCAAAATTTTAACGTTTTTAAGTGAGAAAAATTCAGTTTGACAATGCTGACATGTTAGTGAGTTACGATGTAAAAGACCTTTACATAAGTGTCCCTTTTGAGTACACATACTACATATTGAAATTATTGTCCTCGAAAAATCCTTAAAAGACCATACCAAACTGTACAATGCCGTCTTATTCCATATGAGGCAATTGGCAAAATTCTGCATGAACGAAGGCATTCTTTCAAGAAAGATCACAGACGCTCTATTCATCCAACATAATGCGTCATTGAATAGAAGCAAAGGGATATTCAGGTGTGCACTAATTTGATTAATCGGTTAGGCTACCGCGTATTAGGCACATGACGCATTCTTTTCTTCCAAATGTTTACTTATATCCTCTGCTGAATGCCACTAAGCTTGAAAATAGGATGTTTCGTAACGGTGTACATGTCAGCAAAATTAATACGACTGAACACCGTTTAATGTTTGCCAAAAAACTTCGGAGCTTCCGGGGTTTCTCGTACCCAGTCTTCAGAGATAAGTAATGCTCAACCCGTCTACATAAAGTGAACGAGTCCCATTATAATTGGTTTTAAACAAATTCTTTAAACTAAGAACATTGAACAGTTTAAACGACAAATCTCTTGATGATTATCGCCGTTTTCTATTCCCTTCTTCTTTCGAAATTTGTGTGCTATGTATTATCCGTGCTCCCAACATTATCCGTCCCAGGATCATCTTCTGTACGGATTGCTGTGTTGAGTGGTTCCTCTTCGTGAGGGTCTTGGGTTGTTCGGTGTGGAATTTTGCAACACCCACGTCGATGGATGATATCAAACCAAATTTCACTAACTTCCATACCCTTGTCCCTGTTAAAGGTGTTATTGTTTCGTTTAAATAAAGCTTCTTTTATCTTCCTTCGTATGAAATTCGATTCCCTACAGATGGGTATAGAATGCAACGAACCAGTGCATTGAGATGCGTGCTCTACCACCGCCGAAGCTTTCAATGCTTGTTCCATAACTGTTTTTGGATCGAGAATTTGTTTCTTTTCTCTTCCTTGAATGTTCGAATTTCCAGTTAACCTAGATTTAGCATTGTTGTAACGGTTTACGCCAGCAAAGTGCTCCTTGAACCTATGAATGACACTGTTCCCAGTTTCTCCTATATATATATCCTCGAGCAATCGCATTTGGTTGCATACACCATGCCTTGTCTTTCTCTTTCCGGGGTGTTGACTTTGTCGTTTCGTAAAAGGGTCCTCGGATTCGGTGAACTCGTAAAGTAAACCTTGAAACCTAGTACTTTTGCAAATCGTTTGATTCTTTCACCAAAGCCTTGGTGGCATGGGATGATCAAAGTAACATCACATTGATTCTTGACTTCGTTGTCCTGTTGTCGGGTTAGCCGTTTTTTCATTACCGATGAAACGAATTTCTTAGGGTACCCATTTTTGTGTAGGGCATCTCTTATGTGCGTCAATTCCGAATCAAACAATTCATTATCGCAAATGTTCAAAGCCCTGTCGACCATTCCGTTAATAATTGCTGTGAATACCGAGCGAGGGTGGTGAGACGAAAAATGTAGATATCTATCCGAGTGCGTAGCTTTCCTGTAAACCGCCAACTTTACATGGTCTTTACGCCTTATCACCAATGTGTCTAAGAAAGCAAGAGCTCCGTTCATTTCCCTTTCCATTGTAAAGATCAGTTGTCCCGGGAATAAGCTACTGAGAAATGCCTGGAATTTTTCTTCTTCCCCTTGTTTTATGATCGTGAATATGTCATCCACATATCGTTTGAAAAATTTTGGTCTGATCATCGTGTCTACCTCCGAGAATGTCAATTCTTCTAAACCTTCCATGAAAATCTCAGCTAGAACAGGAGAAAGGCTGCTGCCGATTGGGGCACCGTGCTGCTACTGGAAATAATTCTTTTGGAAGTGGAAATAGTTTGCTTGAAGTATGCAGAAGGCTGTTAATCTTCTTATATGGTGTGGGTTTAGTTTTGTCCTTTCCTTTAAGTTTTCATCTAGACTTAGTAGGTGTTCCAATCTTGACAAAGTGTATTCCAACGGAATACTGGTAAGCAGCTCCTTTACATCATAGCTAACAAGCATGTCCGAGCTGGAGATACGCAAACTCTGTAGCTGACTGCAGTAGTCCCTACTATTCGTCACGTGTGAGTCTCTTCTGCCGATCAAGGGACGTATGACGTTCTTGAGGTAGGCACATAACTTGGATGTGACGTTATTTGCCGTCGATATCACCGCTCTAAGTGGTATGTCTGGTTTATGGATCTCCGGTAAACCATAGAGTTCTGGTGTATGGCAATTGCTAGTGAAGTGTAAGTGTTTTGTGGTTTTTTCAAGTTCACAATCATCTGTTTCACACGCAAAACCTTTTAAAAGTCCAATCAACGACTTCCTGATCGAATCACTAGGGTCCTTTGGGATTGGTTTGTAGACATTACTTGATAACATAGTCAAAATTTTCTGCACGTAACTTGTGCGATCCAGTAAAACTACTACAATCCCTTTGCCAGCCTTTGTAATGACGATGTCCTTGTTTAACTTTAAGTCACGTAGAATCTTTCTTTCGTGTTTATTGAGGTTCTCTTTTGGCTTCGGTAAGTTGTATAAAAGGCTTGCTATCAATCCTTTAATCTCAATAGCCCTGTTTGAATCTCCTACAGAAAGGCTGTGTTCCACTGAAGTTACAATGTCCAGAACCGGAGGATTTTTCGGGGTAGGTACAAAGTTTAACCCTTTGGCCAGTAGTACCTTTTGTTCACCAGTGAGAAAGGCTGACAAAGGGACTTGCGTCTGAAACAGATGATTGTGAACTTGAAAGAATCGCAAAACACTTACACTTCACTAGCAATTGCCATACACCAGAACTCTATGGTTTACCGGAGATCCATAAACCAGACATACCACTTAGAGCGGTGATGTCGACGGCAAATAACGTTACATCCAAGTTATGTGCCTACCTCAAGAACGTCATACGTCCTTTGATCGGCAGAAGAGACTCACATGTGACGAATAGTAGGGACTTCTGCAATCAGCTACGGAGTTTGCGTACCTCCAGCTCGGACATGCTGGTTAGCTATGATGTAAAGGAGCTGCTTACCAGTATTCCGTTGGAATACACTTTGTCAAGATTGGAACACCTACTAAGTCTAGATGAAAACTTAAAGGAAAGGACGAAACTAAACCCACACCATATAAGAAGATTAACAGCCTTCTGCATGCTTCAAGCAAACTATTTCCACTTCCAAAAGAATTATTTCCAGCAGCAGCGCGGTGCCCTAATTGGCAGCAGCCTTTCTCCTGTTATAGCTGAGATTTTCATGGAAGGTTTAGAAGAATTGACATTCTCGGAGGTAGACACGATGATCAGACCAAAATTTTTCAAACGATATGTGGATGACATATTCACGATCATAAAACAAGGGGAAGAAGAAAAATTCCAGGCATTTCTCAGTAGCTTATTCCCGGGACAACTGATCTTTACAATGGAAAGGGAAATGAACGGAGCTCTTGCTTTCTTAGACACATTGGTGATAAGGCGTAAAGACCATGTAAAGTTGGCGGTTTACAGGAAAGCTACGCACTCGGATAGATATCTACATTTTTCGTCTCACCACCCTCGCTCGGTATTCACAGCAATTATTAACGGAATGGTCGACAGGGCTTTGAACATTTGCGATAACGAATTGTTTGATTCGGAATTGACGCACATAAGAGATGCCCTACACAAAAATGGGTGCCCTAAGAAATTCGTTTCATCGGTAATGAAAAAACGGCTAACCCGACAACAGGACAACGAAGTCAAGAATCAATGTGATGTTACTTTGATCATCCCATGCCACCAAGGCTTTGGTGAAAGAATCAAACGATTTGCAAAAGTACTAGGTTTCAAGGTTTACTTTACGAGTTCACCGAATCCGAGGACCCTTTTACGAAACGACAAAGTCAACATCCCGGAAAGAGAAAGACAAGGCATGGTGTATGCAACCAAATGCGATTGCTCGAGGATATATATATAGGAGAAACTGGGAACAGTGTCATTCATAGGTTCAAGGAGCACTTTGCTGGCATAAACCGTTACAACAATGCTAAATCTAGGTTAACTGGAAATAGGAACACTCAAGGAAGAGGAAAGAAACAAATTCTCGATCCAAAAACAGTTATGGAACAAGCATTGAAAGCTTTGGCGGTGGTAGAGCACGCATCTCAATGCACTGGTTCGTTGCATTCTATACCCATCTGTAGGGAATCGAATTTCATACGAAGGAAGATAAAAGAAGCTTTATTTATACGAAGCAATAACACCTTTAATAGGGACAAGGGTGTGGAAGTTAGTGAAATTTGGTTTGATATCATCCATCGACGTTGGTGTTGCAAAATTCCACACCGAACAACCCAAGACCCTCACGAAGAGGAACCACTCAACACAGCAATCCGTACAGAAGATGATCCTGGGATGGATAATGTTGGGAGCACGGATAATACATAGCACACAAATTTCGAAAGAAGAAGGGAATAGAAAACGGCGATAATCATCAAGAGATTTGTCGTTTAAACTGTTCAATGTTCTTAGTTTAAAGAATTTGTTTAAAACAATTGTGACGGGACTCGTTTGCTTGATGTAGACGGGTTGAGCATAACATATCTCTGAAGACGGGGTACGAGAAACCCCGAAAGCTCTGAAGTTCTTTGGCAAACATTTAAACGGTGTTCAGTCGTATTAATTTTGCTGACATATACCACTAAGCTTTTGTCATTCGTTGATGATGAAGATAGATTGTTCCAAAAGTTCCGCTATATCTTTTCGTGTACATACACGTATTCGCTTTTGCCAATAAAATCTGTCAACCGCCAGCTGCAGTTAAGGTTCGTTTTGAGCAATTAAATGTACCTCCTACTTACCAACAAGCGACATCAATGTTATAACATCGTGATCTGAGAAGGCAATTTCGTCCAACGGAAAGTACCAGCCTATTGATAACTGAACAGAGCAACGATGGGAAGCTCTCTTTCACCGATGTTTGCTGAAATACTCATGGAACATTTAGTACTAAAAGTTTTCCCGTCAAATATCTCTGACCTTCATCTCAAGATTTTTAAATGTTGTGTAGACGACAGTTATGCCGTCATCAAAGAAGTGGAAGGGAACAGCATGTTGAGCTTTGCAGATATCCATTGCCCGCTGTTATCACTTTTATGATGGAGAGAGAGAGAGAGAATCACAGTTATTGTGCTTCCTCAATACGCTACTAAATAAATTTGTGCTGTGGGTTGCGATTTGATTGGCAGCTATAGTTTAGAGAAAATTAGCGCAGTACGCTAGTTACCTGAATTTCCTGTCAAGACCTGCTGCATGTGAAAAGAGTCATCACTGAAATGGTAAACTGCTCAATAGGCCTTTGCAGGAAATATTTCCTACTGGAGGTAATGGATTATATTCGTAGCAGTGTTATGAGAGATCACAGTCTCCTGGGGTTTACGTATTGTATTAACAAGACAATAAGACCTTGAGGAAATCTGAAGATGAAACAGAAACGAAGCACACATTGACATGTTACCCAATCTTAGGAAAGATTATCCGCAAAACTTTTACGAGCATAAGCATTCCTGTCGCTCTTATTGACGAAAACTCCTTAAACTTGCGGTCAGTTCCGTGATCCAATAAGCTCGAAATTGCAACAGAAGAAATGCCCTGGGAAGTTTACGCCACCCAACGTGGATATGCAGTGACGTATATAAGAGAAATGGAACACGTTTTTCTGTACCGACTAAAAAGCATCAAGCATCGTTTACAGAGTACAGAGATGCAGAAGGAAAGCAAATGGTACTATTCATGCCGTTTAGAGGTCGGTACCAGATAAAGGAATAAACGTCAGCAACAATTAGTCCATCGTGGGGGGATAAAATGCGGTGCCACCATTTGAGTCAACGCACCGGAGGACGATACCAGCTGCTACACCACAGGATTTACAGATGTTCGGATTATAATACAATTGCAACTTCCGCTCAACATCTGAGCAGTAACATACGGAAAAACAAAGTCACTCGATGATAAAAATGAAGGTTTCTCCATCATGAAATCGACTACTTTCAAGTCACGACATCCCACCATGAAAAACAAAAGACAGTTATTTAAACGAACTTTGCGACATGATTAAACCCCACTAACTTCTTGCTGCTAGTACAATTTAACATACCTGCAACTTATTCTACATTACTGGTCGGAAGATTTACACTGAAGACGAGGCAGACAAATTCTCGCAAACTACATGTCTGAAATACACTTCAGACAGATATCCTTTCGCTAACTCATCGAATGTAACTTCAACCTTTGAAAATCTATTATTTATTTTTTAGATATCAGCTAAATGTTCCTTACATCTATCTTTTAATGTGCATCCCGTGTTGCCAACATATCATGCGGTGCATTTACTTGTCAACCGGAAAACAAAGTCTGTGCATTTTTTCACGTGTTCCAGTTTGTTACTCCGTCGTAAGGACCTGTTGTTCAGCGCTGATCTAAAGAAAACATAGATGTATAAGTTTCATGCCAATTTGGTTATCTTAAGCAGCTTGCCAACCTCTGGAGCAGAAGTGGACGACCATGTCACGCACATGCAGGTTATGAACATTACTTTCACGAAAACGCTAGCACTGCGCAAGAAACTCATAAATTCGGGTAAACAAATTCAGATATTCTGAATGTTCTAGTAAAATGAAGAAGAGATTCCTATTAGTCTCATCAGCAGGCCACTGACAGGTATGAAAAGCAGTGCTGCCAATTCGTTTAGGGACTTTACTACTACATTGAAATGAATACCTATATGAACATCATCAAAACCATCAATGGTTGCTGACAAAATCGTTAACTGAGCAAAATCAAAAATTTTATATCTAATCTCTACACCGAATAGGCGTACGGACGAATAAGGAATGCATGAAATCAAGAAGGTCATGCATTAAGAGGTTTAAAGTCGGCGAAAAACGTCATTATCTCTGTGGTAGATAAAATAAATATTCGTGGTTCTTGATAAACATGAATATCGGGATGAGTTCTCTGACAGAATTGTTTCTGATTGTTGCGAACGAGTTAATATGGACCTTATTAAATCGGTTCGTTGAATGCTCATTAACCTATTCAACAAATATGAAGAAGTGAAGAACGAAACCGAACTTTTAAAAATTTCGAAGTTATGTACAACTAGACTTCCAATTTTTAATGAGGTCAACTAATTAACCGGGTCTTTTCTGTTTCGTTCCCCCTACTTGATTATCATGTCGCTAGGGGGCGCTGGGGGCGCTAATGACGTTTCTGTTGCCGAACGCTGATATAAAATGCTACGAAGAGGGCGCCGAGATGCATTAGCGATCGTAAACTTCAAGAGCCTTTGTAAGATGCCTGCGTAACTTAAAAGGGAGACATGTCTCTTATTTTATGGTTTAGGCTTAGGTAAGGGCAGAAAATGATGCCTATGGTTCTGTTTCCTTCGTAAGTTAAAAGGGAGACATGTCTCTTATTTCATGGTTTAGGCTTAGGTATGGGCAGAAAACGATGCCTATGGTTCTGTTGCCTTCGTAAGTTAAAAGGGAAACATGTCTCTTATTTTATGGTTTAGGCTTAGGTAAGGGCAGAAAACGATGCCTACGGTCGTGTTGCTTTCGTAATTTAAAAGGAAAGATTGACATGACTCTTATTTTATAGTTTAGGCTTAGGTAAGGGAAGGAATGATTGCTTCGAGCGCTCGGCCCGCAAAATGTGACGGTGGTGCCACCTATGTCTGCAACAATTAACGGGCCAATCAACGTGGGGATGACGTCATACCACGAAGTTACAGTATGACGGGGAACGAGACAGAAAAGATCCAATTAACCATTTTCCTAAATATTGTGCCTCGCGGAGTCAACATTACAGCTTGGTCACATAAATTCATTTAATCCACTGCCTGAGGTATTCACACAAAAAGTCAGGCGAACATCTACTTTTCATTCCATCAATTAAACATGCAAAAAGGAAATTGAAGGCAGCAGTATTCGGAACAGGTACGCGCACGGCGATGGTAGTCTTGGACTATTGTCCTGTGGTACCAAAAGTTGCTATTGCTTCAACACCTTAGAAATATAACATTCATATTTAGAAGCCAATAGCCGAATATGAAATATAGCCGAAGGCAGCATCCATATGCTTCCTTATGTAGCAACTTATGCCTGATCCTATCGTTGTCGATCAGGCTTTCGGCTGTGCGAACTACTCAACCCGTGGGTGCTATTTACAATGCGATACAAAAAATCGACAGCTTGCTGCATTGAACGTTTATCCGTTTTCTCCCTAATGGTGCATTAATTGGGTCTCGGGAGGAAGCAAACATAATTCATGGCATCAGACATGCGACGGGTCGAAGAAACAAATGGCTATGCCACCTTAGATTCACAAGTTTTCTTGACCGATGAATCTTGCACCGGAAATGGATATCATGATCAACGAAATCTTCAACTGCTCCATTCATTCTAACATTGTTGAGTAGGGTATGATGCTGCATGTGTCTGCGTCGACAATCACAAAAGTGATAGCATCGAACCGGGACATGTTCATTTGTGCCACTGCGCCTGCCAGGAGTATCGTAGTGACCAGAGTGAACGGCACAGCAAAACTTCAAGACGATCAGTACAACTTAAAAGGCACCTTAGTCGGATGCCCTTTCGGCGATCTGAGCTTCTTCATGCCAGCCAGCGAACCATTTATACCAAGCATAACCCTCCATCGAGCCTTCCATCCATTTACTATGTAACTCTGCAAACTGTTCAACTATTACATCGCGGACCATTACAAACGGCCAGATGAAGAATTCTCCTTTTCTATTTTTCCATAATCTCTTACGCTGACAAATTTCCGTAAACCATGATTCAATAGACGTTCGCCGCCATTAATTACACTTCTGAACGGATCCAGTTAACGGATAAGCGAAGCCAAATTCATGATGCTGCTAATCAAAATCCAGCTGAATACTAACAATTTGACGCTGCACTATTTGATATACATTACGATAGTCGGGTGTAAAGATTTGACGCAGAGATGATCCCACAAATAAATTGCGAGCCTTTTTTCTAAGCTCTTTGCTAACTTGCATAATATTAATAGCAAAGGTGAACACTTAATCGTCGAACTCTTCGCTCATTTACAATTAATAAACTTAGGGTTAACCACGAAGGGCTACGTGCCCATAGCGAAATTGAATTGGCAAAGCGACGTACCCGAATAGGTTGACAAAAGTTCGCTGCTTATTATCGATAGGTATTCGGAACTGGGAATGAGCCGTTCCAGCATTCGCCATAATTTCATCTGTCCAAATTTCCTTACGCCTTCTTACTATGAGAAGAACCACTCGTCTGTCCTCAAAAGTACGGAAATCGGCATGCCAGAACTTCTTGCAGTGGATGTTCCCATTTTACAAATCGAATACATGAAACCTTCTACGTGCACGCAAAATTAGACCTATTGAAATTCAGTGCTTGTCAATAATCAGCTAATTCAATTTTTCGCTGAAAAGAAATTGTTGCGAGACTATAAGTTCAGTTTTGTCATACAAGCAGTCGCCATAAGCTTTATTGCAATGTTTCCCAAGGGGGCGCTGGAGCCGAAAGGGGCAGTTGGGGGGGGGGGGGGTAGTAGTAGTAGTAAGCTTGGGAGCGCTAGCGCTAGCGCTAGCTGGTAGTCCTGCGGAACTTTGGTAAGCTTGGGAGCGCTAGCGCCCCCTGCGGAGCTAAAGCGACGCCAAATTGTTCTGCTGAGTAAAGTGCATGTTTGACGTTGGCAGAGAAGCGCAAATAGCAGCAGTATTGTATGGCCAGCACAGATGACACGTCGCACTTTTTTCGCTTCTTTGGAGAATGCGCCCTTCGTCTGTCCTGACGCTGCCTAGTCGCAGAACATTTAAAAGTATTCCTTTCAGTAGTATCACCGTTCAAAGGCGGATCGACGAAATGGGAAAAGACGTGGAAGAAACGCTCCGCAATTTTTTGAAAAATGGAAAGTTTTCCTTACAAATAGACGAATCGGTCCTCCCTGGAAATGAAGCGCTACTGCTTGCGTAGGTGCGATTTATAAAAGAAGAGGAGTTATCTCAAGAGTTTCTGTTCGCAAGACGGACAGCAAAGGAAAGTCCATTTTTCAGATCGTTGAAGGATATTTTAAAGAAAAGGAGATTCCCCTCACGAATATGATCTCTGTCGCAACAGACGGCGCGGCGCACCTTCGATGGTTGGTTACGAACGAGGTTTCATTTCGTACTTGAGGAAAGTAGTCCCAGAAGTATTGGCCAATCGGTGCGTGATTCACCGGCGGCACTTGGTGGCGAAATACCTAAGTGAGCACCTCCATCGTTCCCTTCATCTTGTCATTACTGCGGTAAACAGGATCAAGAGTAGGCCGTTAAGCGATGGATTATTTCGTCAGTTGTGTGAGGAGAATGGGGAAGATTTCCATCATTTGTTGCTTCATACTGAAGTAAGATGGTTGTCGAAAGGAGCCTGCTTGTCACGGTTCTACAATCTTCTTGCTACAGTTTTGGAGTTCTTTAGAGAAGACGCTTCTCTTTGTGCAAATCTGAAGACTTTCGAAGGTGACATTGCTTATATGGCTGATCTATAAGTGAAATTCAATGAAATGAATTTACAGTTACAAGGCGACGACTTGAACTTTATAAAAACGAAAAGTGTCATTGGTGCGTTCGCTTCCAAGCTGTTATTCTTCAAACACAATCTGACCAGCGGGGAGTTTTACAACTTTCCCAATCTTTGTGAAGTAAGGAACAAAGGGCAAATCAGTGAAGAAGACATTGAAGTTTACCGGCGTCATCTAGAGTCGCTTCACCAAGACTTCATCGGACAGTTCCAAGATATCCTTTCTCTGGAGGTCCCAGATTGGATCAAAAACCCTTTCTCTGGGGTTGAGAATGCAGAAGTACAATTGCAGGAAGTTGCTAGAGCTGCAGGCCAATGAAGAGCTCAAGTCAAAATTTAAACTTGGATACAGAACCTTCTGGCTGCAACGCGATATCTCACGCTTCTACCCAAGTTTGTGGTCTGTAGTGAGGAAGCTACTTATCTCATTTCCTTCTTCGCATCTAGTTGAGCGTGTGTTTAGCGTCGTTGCAGACTTATTAACGAGGAAGATAAACAAATTGTAAATCGTGGCGACTCCGGCTAACCAGCATAGAGCCGAATGTTGAAAAGCTGCTCTCACTGCGTGGTTTCCAAATCTGACAATGAAGTTCGCTCGCTCTATTGCACTCTTGACTGCAGGAAATAAATTTATCAGCGTTATGTACCATCTTTTCTCGGCTAAGAATATTGCGTAGGCGTTCAACTTGCTCTGGTAAACCATGCCTCCGGCTAAGGAGACGCTGGAGAAATTGCTGGTCCAAAAGGGGGCGCTGGCAAGGAAGCTGGTGAGAAACACTGCTTTATTGCAACATATCGGTGTACAAAGAAATTGTGCTCAATACTGCGCGAATAATCTATACATGGACAGTTACCAAACTGGTTCACTATTCGCCGAAGTCGTTCATTGCATCGGACTTTTATGTTGCAAACGCTTGCATATGCGCAGTTTGGTAGTCCGTGGCGAGGGAGAGCACATGGAATATCCTTACTTTCACTACTGCTGGACCTATGTTGACTTCGACTACCACATGTATGAGGTAAGAACTGCGGTTGTTGGTTCGCGATGACCCAGCAGGGGTCCAACTCACAAGAGGATACTGCGATAAATCCGACGCCATTGACTCTGCAGCGAGGCTATAGCGTGGGTACACCTTAAGAAATGGCCCATCCTTGGGCATAGGAACGTTGCTGTATGCGCAAACCAATCGCATCAATGTGACATACGTGCCAACGATGGCTTCTGATCCAATCATATAATCGCCTCTAAAGGGGTACTGCGCCAAATTCGAAAAATGATTACGGATAGCCCGCCTTCCAGTCCGCCAAGGGCGCTATGCGTTCCTTTCGACAGAACTGTAGCACGCGGTGCAGAGCAGAGATCCTGAGCAGCTGAGACATATGCGTGAATAAAAAAGCTTGGCGAGAGCTTTTATAACGATAGTGTAGGCAGAAAGATTCAACTCGCTCAGGTGAATAGGTTTGCTGAAGGGTACTCTTGCATGGTAGACTCCACGCACATCATATCATTGTTTGGGGATGACGTGGCTGCCCGGACGCTCGGCTCTGGAAAGCATTTTCCCTTACTGCGCAGCTGACCTGAAGGAGCCTTCTATCAATAACAGTCGTCTAAAATCTGCGTCGACTTCTTCCATATAGCTGTTACGTAACTTCTCTCAACCCTACGCATCCCAGTTGGTCATCACTGATCATAGTCACGTCAAACTGTCGTTAACCCTTGTTTTGGAGCAGGGAGCGTCGGCGATGCATCTACTGGAATTGCTAGTAATATGCACTGGTACATACCATTCACCTTCATTCATTCCGCTTGTACTGCTGCAGTAGGAGGTGGGTGGTGAATGGCGCATACATACCACCTCGTTTGACTGATTCCAGAGTACATCAGTTTTGTTTCGCAGCTCTGTAATCATGATCGCCTTTAGGTACGTAGATGAGCTGGCTATTCTCTGGCGAAATTGTTCATACACAGCGCAGGCACAGCACTGTATGTTTATCTTAGAACCCGTAATTCCGGGAGGCTCATTGAGGGATCGAGCAAGCATTTGTGAATCTTCCTCGCGGAAAGGTAGATCATTTGCCAGACTGCCCAAGCACATGTAACTGTCCTACGTTGACCGGTGCTTTCCCACAACGCCTCCATCAGCAATCCGGCGACTAAGCTGCATTTTATCATGTAACACTTGCTAACAACGCCAGTAGCCATAGATTCGCTGAGAACACTTCTAGAGAGTCATGGACGCTGAGTTTTCTTGAGGGGTACTGTCTTCACGGGACAAGTCGGTATGCGGCAAATTCCCCAGAAAAAGTCAAGTTGATTTTCTCAGATATTTTCGCTTCCTCAGTCAACATTGGTTAATACATGGCAAAGGAGCCGCCGATCAACCGAAGGAGGAGAGCGCAAGCAATATCGTCAACTCCGCACAATCTAAGAGTCAATTCTTACTTTTCAATCCATTGAGCCATTGGCGAGACGAGCCATCTAATTTTGGAATCATCTTCAGTTTGACTTGTTTCCCGGTTTCCACCATCTATGGGACATTGACAGCTTACATAAACGTCTTGGCGAACAACGAGGGTCAATATTTTCCAGATTTGCAAGGAAACGATGTATACCGTGTGAAGAACTGTTTCGCAGAAAAGGAAACGATGCAACGAGAAACGGTCAGATCCATCACCGCAATGGAGGCTTCTCGCTGATCGAACGAACCTACTCGATCCGGATGATGATGCATACACTGTTCCCCTTCGGATATATACCGCGACCGACAGTTCTGACTACATGGGTGTAGTGTCCTCGGCAGGCGACAACGCGTAGTACAAAATACCAACGTTTAATAAGCGCAACAGCAGCAAAGCGAAACACTCATCAGCACACACACTTCCTACAGTACTATATATATACAGGTTATATACAACCCTTACAGTATACCAACGTAGCGGATAACCAAACAGGACAATGGGCATGGGGTAAGTGCAAACATGTTTGTAGTGTACAGGTGTCACTTGACAGTGTACCTGAACACCCGGTAGGGGACATGGTACATGCAGTGACTCAGTGCTGAGGTGGTTTCGGTTTCCATGCTTGCCCAATAAACTTATACTCGGTCTCACGGACACAACATATATTGGCGACGATGTCAAGTCCTCACGCGCAAAGTTCCGGTGAACTCCCTGGAGTGACAGCGCCGACCTTTTCTTTTGATTGCCCTGAATCATGGTCCTGTTTCGAGGAGAGGCTCGAATTCTTTTTCGAAGCCCGACGTATTACTGATGCGCTACAGCGCCGCGCGGTATTCCTCACTGTGGTTTGTAACCGTACGTACGAGCTTCTCAGGGCGTTGGCACAGCCGAATAAGGTCAACACTTTGACCTATTCGCAGCTTGTGGACCTGTTGCGCAATCATTTTGATCCGAGACCGAACGAAATTTTGCAGCGTTATCACTTCTACTGCAGAGTTCAGAAGGATGGAGAAAGTGTGAACGACTTTGTGGCCGAATTGCGACGTTTAAGCGCAAAATGTAATTTTGGGCACTTGGACGAGATGCTTCGTGACCGTTTAGTCTGTGGAATTCGGGATGAAGCAGTTCAAAGAAGGCTGTTTGCTGAAAAGGATTTAGATTTTGCTACTGCTTTCTCGTTAGCGCAGGATTTCGAAAGTGCACGGAACGACGTATGCGTCATTCGCAACGCCGACAGAATGCATGTTGACATTGAAAAGCTGGGCGTTAGTAGCCAGCCTAGAACGGTGCGAAAGCAATTCAACGCGCAAGACAGGAGTGGCAGATGTTCTCGCTGCGGAGATAGTAAGCATCAAAAGGATGAATGCCCCTTTCGTAGAGCCAGATGCCGATTCTGTCAACGTATTGGCCACATTGAACAGGCGTGCTTGTCAAAGGAAGACGCTCAGGCACACATGGTGCGGGAAGAGACCGACCAGGAAGTGAAGGAAGTGAAGACTCAGGTAGGGTCCTCCCGTTATACAACGTTAGGCCACACACAAGAGCGTACCCACCGCCGAAAGTGATTTCGTTGCGAGTAGATGGTATTCCATTATGTATGGAAATTGACTCTGGCGCAAGCCGCAGCATCATTAGTGAACGAACTTTCCAAAACGTCTTGTTGGGACGGCCACAGTTGACAAGAGTTTCATTATCTATGCGGACTTGGTCCGAGGCGACCATCGCGTTAGTAGGCATGGCCGCTGTTACCGTGACCTACAAGGACAAGAAACACAGACTGCAGTTGTTGGTTGCTCAAGGGACAGGACCCAGCTTACTCGGACGCGACTGGTTTGAACCATTAGGCATTTCGGTGATCTGTAAGTTACAGGTCGCTTCACCGGTATCATTGGGTGATTCGGTTAAAGCCGAAATCCCAGACGTTTTCCAACCGGGACTGGGAACGTTTACCGGACCAGCGGTTTCCCTAACGCTGCTCCCTAACGCAATCCCAAAATTTATGCGTTACCGCCCTGTGGCGTTTGCGTTGCAAGCGAAGGTTGTGGAAGAGATCGATCGACTTGTCGGAGAAGGAGTATGGGAGCCAGTTTCGGATTCGAAGTGGGCCACCCCGATCGTTCCAGTTCTAAAGCGCGATGGTACCATACGCTTATGCGCAGATTACCGCGCGACCGTTAATCCGGCTGTCGCCACGGACGTTTACCCTTTGTTGACGCTGGACGAAGCGCTCGCAGCCCTGTCCGGAGGGAAGTATTTTACAAAACTGGATCTAAGAAATGCATACACGCAAGTGCCAGTCGATGAAGCGGCGTCCGAGGTGCTGACGGTCAATACTCCATGCGGACTGTTCAGAGTGAAGCGACTACCTTTCGATCTTAAGGCAGCACCTGGTATTTTTCAACGCTTGATGATGTCCTTAATGAAAGGACTCAAGGGTGTGATAGTTTTGCTAGATGATATACTGGTCATTGGCGCATCTGAAGCAGAACACGACTGTCGTGTTCGCAGTGTATTGCTGCGTCTGAAGAATGCTGGCTTGAGACTTAAGGGAGAAAAATGTGTTTTTGCGGCGCTGGAGTTACAGTTTCTAGGCCATACAGTGAGTGCAAGGGGAATCCGACCAACGGATGAGAAGGTACAGGCGATCAAGAATGTGCCCGTGCCGAAGAATAAGACTGAGTTACAGGCGTTTCTTGGTTTATTGAACTTTTACGACCGATTTTTGCCGAATCGAGCCCACGTCCTGGAGCCACTTTACCGCCTTCTTAAGCAGAATCTGCGATGGAGCTGGAACAAAGCTGCAGACACGGCCTTTCATAAGGCCAAAGAATTGCTTTCTTCTTCTTCCTGTCTGACACTTTACGATGGTAACCGACCGTTAGTGGTGACGTGCGATGCTTCATCTGTCGGTGTGGGAGCAGTGATGTCTCATGTCAACGATGACGGAGGGGAGCACCTGAGCTCTCCTGATTGGAGCGTAACGATTGGCTGAGCGCGACGTCGCGCTGCCGGTCATTAGGGTAAAATGATCCATCTGTTTATTTCGCGTCGCGAACATTGCATTCCACTGAACGAAACTATGCACAAATCGACAGGGAAGCTCTTGCAATTATGTTCGCCGTACAGAAGTTCCGTCGTTACTTAATTGGCCGCAAATTTACAATTTATACGGACCACCGACCCTTGTTAGGTCTGCTAAGTCAAGGGAAACCGATTAGGGATTGTGTTTCCCCCGGATACTCAGATGGTCTCTATGGCTGAGCAACTTCGATTATGAGCTACGTTACAGACCAGGAAAGCAGATGGGCGGTGCGGATGCCCTCTGTCGTTTGCCGTTGCCACATGACGAAATGGAGATAGAACCTCAGCCACCAGAAGTGTTTTTGTTGGAGATTGAGCCCACAGACCTTTTTCGCCGGCCGACATTGCTCGGGCAACGGACAATGATCCAACGCTTGCCCAGGTGCGAGCATGGATCAGCAACGGATGGCCAAAAGGCAAATTGCTCCCTCCGTTTTCGGTGTTCACTCAACATCGCCAGTCTATGTCAGTGCAGAAGAATTGTGTTCTGTTCGGGAGTAGGGTAGTCATCCCATCGTCTTTGCAACGAGACGTTTTGAAGATGCTCCATGCCAAGCATCAAGGGATAGTGGCGACAAAGGCCATCGCTAGGTCGTATGTATGGTGGCCGGGCATCAGCACGGATATCGAGAAAATAGTTACAAATTGCTCGACATATCTAGCAGTCATACCTGATCCGCCGAGAGTGTTACCGTCTCCCTGGCAACCTATCGACACTTCTCCATGGAATCGTGTACACATTGATTTCGCCGGGCCGTTCATGGGAAAGTACTTCTTTGTGGCGGTTGATGCTTCTAGCAAATGGCCTGAGGCAAAGATAGTTTCGAATGTCTCCTCGGCTTCGGCGATTCGCTGCCTGCGAGAAATTTTTTCAACGCATGGTTTGCCGAAAGTTTTGGCGTCCGGCAATGGACCGGCATTCAAGTCGTTCGAATTTGAAGCTTTTGTCAGACGCTCTGGGTTGCGTCATTTATGTACTGCACCATTTCATCCCAATTCAAATGGCCAAGTGGAGAGAACCGTGCAGACATTGAAACAATCGCTACGGAAGCTTACAGCAAAAAGCAGCGATCTCGAACGAAAC
The DNA here is from genome assembly GCA_000612645.2 of Trichuris muris. NCBI lineage: Eukaryota > Metazoa > Nematoda > Enoplea > Trichinellida > Trichuridae > Trichuris > Trichuris muris. The sequence goes on from CBXJ02000282.1 coordinate 4,228,451, forward strand.
TTGATGGAGGCCCTTTTTGCAATGAGAACCACGCCCAACGCGGCCACGGGGCAGTCCCCAGCTGAACGGTTGATGGGACGCAGACTCATGATGGCGTTTGATTGCATGAGCCCCGATTATAGCTCTGGGGAAGCACCGATTGAGCGTCCAGCCTCAGGGCCCATCCGTTCATTTAGGGCAGGTGACGCAGTCATGGCTAAGAGTTTTGCAAGGACAGGCCCAAAGTGGTTGAGTGCCGTTGTAGTCGGAACAAGAGGGCGATATATGTACATGGTGCGACTAGCTAATAACGTTGTCTATTCTAGACATGCTGACCATCTAATTAGAGCACCCGAAACAACCGTCTCAGCAGAAGACGTCTGTGCGACGGCGCTCGACCTGGGAGTTAATTCTCCGCCTCGTTCAGCAAGAATGCAGCCCCTCGCTGCGACTGCGGCCGTTCAAGATAGGATCACGCGCGAAAAACGCCCGCCACGTCATCTTCAAGATTATCTTTGTTACTCAGCCCGCCTAAGGGGGAAGACGATGTAGTGTACAGGTGTCACTTGACAGTGTACCTGAACACCCGGTAGGGGACACGGTACATGCAGTGACTCAGTGCTGAGGTGGTTTCGGTTTCCATGCTTGCCCAATAAACTTATACTCAGTCTCACGGACACAACAATGTTATAACATAGAGTCGACGCAAGTCCATGTTTGCCTCTGCCTTGGTTGCAACCAAATCAGACGATTCCTAAATTAGACAGGTACCAGCGCAGGCAAAGGTAACGGATCTCAAAAGTCGCTCGAGTGTTGGGTGGTTTAAGCACTGCTCGCCGTGAACCTCGCGAACGCCATAGGAGCATGCCCAAGGGTGCCTAGTGGGTGATGCCAAGGTGGCCATATCGTCGATCCATTGTTGGCAAAGTTAACGGCTAAGCAGTCAACAACAGAGCTGATTTCAACGCACAGCACACTAAATAATTTGCATGTACAAAATCATGACATACAGTGAATGCACTGTATGTCGTGACTTTGTACATGCGGCTTTGGTCATCCGCGATGTTGAAAGGGCTTTGGGATCCCTTTCAACATCGCTGACGACGGAACCAGTGCGTTCCGAAAGCTTCGATAAGAGTTCTGACCTGTGATATTACTAATAATCGCCCATCCATCCGCTGGTATGGCATCTGCGATTTTATTACAGGTATCATCCAAAATCGAGAAAGCCAGAATACCACCACATTCAAACATGAAACCCGTTACCAAGCATGCAATATTCAAAGACATTTTCTTAGTGAACAAAAACATACGTGCATCTTGCGGCAACAATCGCCATTGTTTGGGACTTACAGCAGCACGTGATTTAATCGACACTGGCACGCTTACACTACCATGCACCAAACAATCTATGCACCTTCAAAACAACTAAAGCTCTATTTGTTAATTGTGCGAACTGCTGACGCAGACGGCAGGAGACGGGAAACTAATCAGTTTATTTAGTGACCATCTGCGTTCACTTTACGTGGAATGGTGAGAAACGATTTCGGGTCTTTTCTGTTTCGTTCCCCCTACTTGATTATCATGTCGCTAGGGGGCGCTGGGGGCGCTAATGACGTTTCTGTTGCCGAACGCTGATATAAAATGCTGCGAAGAGGGCGCCGAGATGCATTAGGGATCATAAACTTCAAGAGCCTTTGTAAGATGCCTTCGTAAGTTAAAAGGGAGACATGTCTCTTATTTTATGGTTTAGGCTTAGGTAAGGGCAGAAAACGATGCCTATGGTTCTGTTGCCTTCGTAAGATAAAAGGGAGACATGTCTCTTATTTTATGGTTTAGGCTTAGGTAAGGGCAGAAAACGATGCCTACGGTCGTGTTGCTTTCGTAAGTTAAAAGGAAGGATTGACATGACTCTTATTTTATGCTTTAGGCTTAGGTCAGGGAAGGAAAGATTGCTTCGAGCGCTCGGCCTGCAAAATGTGACGGCGCCGTCACCTGTCTTCAACAATTAACGGGCCAATCAGCGTGGGGATGACGTCATACCAGGAAGTTACAGTATGACGGGGAACGAGACAGAAAAGATCCACGATTTCTTTTCTCACCAACTGCAGTGGCTCCAGTTTCGTGTCCGTACGCAGTAAGACGGCTGCTGCTTCTCAGGCTGCAAAAATCTTTTGTTTGTCGTCTCGCTTTATATTCCGAAAGTATAAAATACAACAGCTTTTATTAGCTTCTTTCCACCAATCTCGCACCAACTGAAAAGACAAAACGGTCAACATGTCGTAATGTACCTGCGCATACTTTATCACTCTATTAGAAGCGTTGCTTCTCCGCAACCGTCTCATTCTTAGGCATGACCAAGCTGAGTGAGGTGGTATGGCCGTAGAGCCTTTGTTCAGCGGGTCCATTATGATATTTCTACTGCTCCGATGATATTGCAATGTTCAGCGGGTTCGGCTTGCTTCCTTCAAACGTTCCAAGTGCTAAAGGCTTGTCGGTAAAGTATTTCAAATCTCAAATGGTTGAAGAGGCTGAATTGAAGATATGCTCATATGTGATGCTGTTCGTTTCTGTCACTACGATATGCCCGGCCGATATGGTGGGAGAAATGGATCTGCGATAATCCAACCTTGATGGTTGGCGCAGATTCATGCCAGTGCCGGGGTGATGATGAAAGAAGCGTCTACAGAGTTGGACCGCCATGCCAGTAACCTGTCGATGGTATGAGGGCCATGGAGCTGCAGCAGTGTACGCAATGCCCATGCCCGTCTTTCTGGCTCACTGCTTCTAAGGGGCTTCTGCCGAGAGAACTAAGAATGATATCGTCCACGTGAGGACCTGATTGTTGCCCCATTTGCAAGAAGATATGTTTTAATCAGTAGCCGCAAATCCCAAGAAGGATCTGAACATTGCGCCATTTGCAACAGCATATTCTTTAATAAGCTGCTATAAGCAGCAGCTTGAAGAAAACAAAAGGAGAATTAAATCATGGCGAAGCACGACGACACCACTGCCAAATCGGCCGCCCTGTGATGGCTAACACGTGGTCATCAACGATGAGTGCAGATTCGACTAAACCTAAAATGGATTTTGTGTTATGGTGCGTTCTATGGAACATTATCGGTGTATTAACGGCTCAATCGCATTGCCCGTTCCGGCGGAGTTCCACCGAATTCAGGATTATTCACGTGCCTTTCCCCAAGCTATCTTTACATGCCAGACTCATGATAGGCCATATGATACAAACACAAAGGAAGCAGTGTATTCTTATCTCCTGCAACCTTGCGATCGCCTGTGACAGTTAAAATTGAAGGCCCGTTCGTTCGTCTCCTGGCTGCGAGCATCAACGAGCATCCCACGCAAAGTGCTAGGGAATAAAGAAACATAACAACGTGTGGCTTGAAAGGATGATTTCATTTATGCGTCGTGGTCGAATGCATAAATTTGTTTCGATCACACAGTGAATCAGTCTTTGTCCGATTGTGCCATTTGCCCGACGTTTAGCAGGCATGCTTTGTTATTAATGCATTTGCACACGGTTTACCTACCAGCCAGTTGCAGCAATAAATTCGATACTTGATTTGCTTTAATGGCAACAAGCACGCCGAAATCAAGAACATACGGAATGCAACAATCACACAAACTTTTCATTTGGTCTGAAGGATTTGATCATCATTCCCTAGACTCTGTTATTAGTGTTATTTGACATCTCGTTTTCCTCATAAAGCTGAAGATGGTACAAACAGTTTTGACATGTTTGGATAATGTTGGATTCGCTGAATGTGCGTTGGTCCTTTTGCTTCATTTGATTTTGTGTCTGTAGCGACAAGATAGGGAGTACAAACGTTTATTCAAATAGTACGGCAACCGGTATAAAGCAGTCACGACCGTCGACGAGGAAATCAGCCTTTCGAACCATGCATCAGAAGCAACAACGACGCTCGCAGCTTTTCGCGCCGCTTGTATATAACTTCGTTCACATTCGATGGTGCGCATTAATTGCTGACACCTGCGCCGGTGGGACCCCACGACGCGTACCCAGAAAAAGTCGCTCCGCGTTTCTCCTCTCCTTGTCGTTCAAAGGCTGCCGGTTACACTCCCCCCTGATGTCTAATCACAACAGGAGTAATGCCGAGGCCGCCGTCTTCTTGTCGAACGCCGTGGTTCTGTTTCCTTTGGCTGTTCTTGTTGTTGGTTTACCACGCCTTCAGGCTCTTGAGGTGACGTCACGGTCCCCGTGAGTGAATTCGTTTCAGCTGCCTGATTTTCATCCGTGAGATAGAGGTGCATCTCGTCGTCACTTTCGTCTCTAGTGGTTGTTGGTTTGCCTTGGTATTCCGCATGGGAAGAACGATGGCGAATATCTTTGACGTCTCATGCCATTCCGTCTACCTCGACGGCCTGGTCGGACAGAATCTTCTTTATCGTGCCTTTGGCGAATTGCGAGTCGCATCTTGCCCCGGGTTGTCGCACCCACACAAGATCGCCCTCGACAAATGAATTATTGACGTCTTGAACGTCATGTATAACAGGATCAATTCTGCGAACCCTTACAGGATACCGATAGATAGCATTCGCTGGCGCCGTGGCTTCTGAGCAATCGTCCCGCGGTCTTAAGTTGCACCAATATAATGCCTCGCTGATTCCACATTCCTTTCTGGCGGCAATTACCTTTACAGACCGATGACATCTGTCTATTATGCCGTTGCCCGATGGTACATAGGCACATCGGAGTCGAAGTCGGACGCCCCATTTCTTGACTAAGTCGTCAAAAACCTTGCTCCTGAACGCAGTATCGTTATCTGTCAGTAGTTCCTCCGGGGCTCCCCTTTCACAAAATATGGATTCCAGCTGTTCACTGACGGCGGTGCTGCTGTGGCACTTCAATGGCTACCATATTGTGTAACGGGATGGTCCACAGTCGATCAGCGTCAAATAGATTCTTCCTCTGAAATGCGTAATCTCCATGCTGACCCCTTGCCAGATTCTCTCCACATTCAGACTTCCATGTCTCCACTTTACTGGCGCAGGGTCAACAGAACGGCAGACGTCACAATTGTTGACCACTTGGCTGACGAGCCTTTTTGATATCGTCGGGTCGCCTAGTTTTACCCCGGGATGACCGGATAGGCAGTGAATTTGCGTAATCATCCGGTCAGTTTCTGTTACCCCTGCTGCGGCGCAGTTCGGAATTTCTGGAAGGTCGATCGGTGTTAGCCATCGTTTGGGTATCCGCGTCAAAGCGTCTGCTCGCTTTTCAGCCGATTTCACCAACGTCACAGTGAGCTTCAAATCGTATTCTTCCACCAGCGCCATCACTGTAGCTATTCTCCTTCGAATGAGCATTTCGCTGGTCGCTTTAGTTTTTAAGCTCGATCTCCCGGAAGGACCTTCGTCTAGCCATAGATAAACTATCGTTGAATCTGTCATTACTTCAATGTCTCGTAGCTGCCAGGAGAGGGCGACGTTTAGACCTCTAATCACAGCGTCGAGCCCCGCTAAGTTGATATGGTGACAATCGTCAGGACGCAGCCATGAAGCGTCCTCAATAATCGCACCGTTCACTTCCACTGCGATGCCTATTGCCAGCGTGCTTGCGTCGACCCATACCTTGGCCTTGTTGCCTGAGACAGCCCACTTTCCCCGCACTGGATCGTGAGCAGTCACCATGGCCGCCAACTCGCGAAGATGTTCCAGTATTCGCTTGTAATGAATTTCATCGTCCCATCTTGAAGTCACGCGATTGACTTCTCTCTTTATGAATGCAGCCGCTGGCCTCAACCAGCCACATACTGGGTAATGGCCCACAATCCTGCCGCAGTAAGCGAATACAGTTCTTCACGTAAGAGATTTCGGCAGTTCCTTAATCTCGTTGCCTCTTGACCATACCAAAGCACCGTTCTCCCCCCAGACAGTTAAGCTGAGGATGCGGGCTCCACGCGTCGCCTGCACCAGCGCTTTACACGATAGTCCATATTTAGCCAAATGTTGCATCACTCGACTTGCGCTGACGACATTCTCGTTAACGAAGATGTCATCGACGTACGCTGACGTACCTTCCTGAATATCAGGAGCGAGGGACAGGACGCGGTTAACTACTGCTTGCATGATCATTGGGGCGACGTTTAAACCAAATCCAAGTTAGGTGAGACAGTACCTGCGGCCTCTTATCATGACTGTCTGGAACGGCCACAGAGTATCGTCGACATGCAGCTGCAAATATGCTTTCCTTAAATCTACAATGGAAACGTTCTCGCCCTGACGGCGCCATTCTCGTAGTTAATGGGCGCACACCTCGCTCTTTGCTGTGAACACGTCAATGTATGAATTCAGCTCTCGAAAATCTAATAATAGCTAGTAATAATAGTAACTATTTCTATTATTACTAACGGTTTCTTGCATTCGTGCTGTTGCCGACAAGGAAGATGCCTAGTGGCAGTAGTTTTACTTTGTTGCACGCACCTGCCTACCTATTCTGTGCATAGGACGAGTTTTGTTTGATGTTTCCGACGCCTATACTGGCGACAATGCCATTTGACATTCGTTGCATGCACCTGCGTACCCACCGCCAAGGGTACCTTTTTGTTCGCCCATCTGCCTGTTCCCTGCGAGAGCAACACTGCTCGATCTTATCTATTTAGATAGGTCCAACTACTCGTCCGAAAAAGGCGGTCGCTTCGAGTTGTCGTCGACGTACAATTCAGTAGCCTTCCCTCGTATCGACTCTACGTTGTCTTTACACGTTGCCCACCTGAACTATCACTCGTTCCTCGTAATTGATACTCCGTTCATTACTCATTATTATTTGTTATTATGTATCGAACATAAACGTAGATCCCTTGTTGCCAATGACTCGAACCAGCGCAATCACGGCAGGCAACACGTTCCTTTCGAAACCTTTTAATCTTGAAATGAGTATACACCTATACCTCGCTATAATTGCCCCTCGCTTTATTGCGCCTCGCTATAATTGCGCCCGCGGCGCCTGCAACATTGACTATGTAAACTGGGTGTCGGTCCTCGCTGGACACTTCATGTCTATTTTTCGAAGTGAGGATACTTAAACGTAGGCGGACGAGCGACCTGTTAGCGAGTCGCTAAGAGTTCAGCTAATGAGTAGTAATTTTTTAGCAATAAAGGTGTGCTATCTACTGCAATTGCGTTGTCCTTTAGTCTCAGTCTCGTTGTACATATTATATACAGTGGAGAAGCTAGGCTTCTTGACCAGGACAACTGTTCTCCAGCGCTAAGAAACCAGCATCTCACCTGACCTACTTTATTGCGATATTCGTTTTATTGCGGCGACCTGGAACCAATTGTGCAACTATAGCGAGGTATAGGTGTATTTCATAATTCTCCTTTGCTATTCACCGAAGTTTTTCCGGTACAGGGTTCGCACAGCCCCTACCTGACCTACTTAGGGTTGCGTCACCGTCGCTGTTCCGGTCTTAGCGGAAAGCTCCTTTTGGCAACTCTTTCCGTTGCACCTCCAGCGGACATCCTTGCGGTCCATCCTTGTCTTTAGGACCATAGCTCTCGCGCAACGCGGGCAATGCCTCTGCCGATGGACTGCACCTCTCCGTTGCATGAATTTACATGCGGCAAATTCGTCATGGACATATTTGCCGCACATCTCTGCTATGGACAGGAACTCTCTCGCGCTCATTCTCACAAATGGAAGAGCAGATCGCGTGTCAAGATATCTTGCTGTTGCCCCAGTTGCCTAGCCAATCAGCACTGCATCTAACCATGTGACTGCAACCAATCATCTGGTCGGGGCTGAGACGAACTAGTGCCGTTTTTCATGTTGTGTAGATAACCTTACCCAACTAGCGGCTAACTGGGCAGTGATTACTACTTGCTGTTGATGGATCACGTTAGGTCCAAAAGGTACGCTTACGTGTCTCATCAGATAGCTGTAAAGAAAATGCTTTAGCATCAATTTTTCAACTTCATTCTATAACTCCTCGGTGTATGAATGGTTTACTCTTAATAGTACTCCTACTTCACGTTTTCCTATACTCAACCGATATTTAGCCGCAATAAATAACTCACGAATGTTTTTTAACTGAGTTTACAAGACATAAATAATGTGATAATTAGGTTCATAGAATTTAAAGTAGCAAATCTGAACACGTCCACTTTAAGATATCGTTCACCGATAATACGGGCACTGCGCTAATCAGTTGGTGTTATAAACGTCTCGAGTGAGGTTGCGTTTGCTCAGGCTGATGGAAGTTGACCACTTATACTTAACACCATTATTCGTACCTGGGCAGCATAGATGCTCTCGGATCACCATCACTGTCTTTCGTCATCTTCACGCTTCGTACTAAACGGAAAGCTTAACCAAACATTTGGCAATGCTATTACGGCAACTACGTCGAGATGCATGATTTGATTTACTGTGCTCCAATCGAATGCAAGTATACTCCAGCTGCGTATGCACTCCAACTCCAGTGGATCATTTGGATGCACCATCGTCACTGCTCATGGTTCAAGTCACGAGTGGCACATCTACCTTTCCAATACCAAGAGTTGCGGGATATGAATAATATGGAGTTTGAAGATGTCGCTCAGTCGTCCATCTGTATTTCGACTACACCTTTGGATACATGGAGCCTAGCACTGATATCTTTGGATTCAGTGGATAATTCGCTAAATTCTCAAAGGTGATTACATTCACAATAGCCGTACAGTTGTTGCTAATTGACTACGACGTGGGAATATCAGAACGTTACGATGATATTTGAACTCAAACTGGCAGTAATGACCATACGGTTGTGACAGCTTGGAAATAGACTAATCGACGATACTCATATCGACAAGCGTCGCTTCTTATAGTAAACGACTGCCTGCGGTCCCCATATTCAGCTAGATGGTGAAGAGTTCAATCCTTCAACGCTTATTTAAAGATTCGATTTGTGTCTTCACATACGATATGCATTCACATACGATATGCATGCAGTGCGTGCGTCCGTGCCCGGATGATCTACCTGCTCTCAATATCCTCAACGCTGAGCCCAAAGTGTGGAAAATCTAGATACATGCGAATATTGGAATTCGCTTATCAGCCAAATTGGAGGCGCTTGACTTGGTAGTTGAGCGACTAAAAAATTACTATGAAAAGCGCCACAATGTGTTAGAAAAATCAATATAGTAATCAGCATCGTATCAATATTGTGATGGCGGCAATTGAACCAAAGGAATGATCTTCTAAGATATACAAGGCATTATTGAATGGTTTTAGCCGAATTCATTCTAAATTCCGTGAAGAAATATTAGCGATGATATCTCAATTGAGGAAGAATAAAAATGACCAAAATTGGTGTGATAACACCTGATGATATGTTTGTAAGGAAGTGATTATATTAACGATGTGGCCACAAACATTCCCGTGGGAAATAAGCGTTATCATTAAACATTCATGAATGGTCATTTGTAAAGCCCGAACTACTGCGGAGAATTAGTCATGGACACAGTTCAGATAGTATTCTTATTGTGAATGATCTCATCGTTCATCTACCTGTTTCTGCGCAGTGAATTTCTGCGATGACAGTGACTCGTCAGTCCAATGTGAAGATATCCTCTGCATCTTACTGCAAGATTTATTACGGTGGCATAATTTCAAACTCTGCCCACCCATGGATGTTTCCCTTGCTGATTGTGAGCCTGATTTTGTGAAGCCTGTGTGCACTGTATTTAATAACAATTGTAGTGCAGCAATTGAAAACGATGGGAAGATAAGCAACAATATACGTACACTGAAACTATCTTCGCGCATTAGTCAAAGATAGTGCAGGAATTTTCTGTGCAATGCTTCATGATGATATTTGCTGACGGGCAGCGGAACCTCGCCCTTCTGATTCACCACTCTTGCGAATTCCGAGTGGTTGAATGAACGATATGAAGTTTACGGACAGTCTGTTATGTCTTTCTATGATAACAACACTTTGCTTCTTCAAAGTTCTAGCGCTATCATCAATCCGGTGCAGAAACGGTCTGCTTCATAATTGGATACGAAATTATGTCCCTGAGTTTACGGATATTTAGTGATGAGGTAAAGTCAATGGTAATTGTGTTCAGTTGTGCCATTCTCATTGCTTCAGCAGCTAGTGTGATATGTGAATGACAAATTCGAGTATTTCTTACTGTTCAATTGGCTCAGAAGGATGAATGACCTACTTTGGTGAAACGACAACATATCGCGCTGCTTTGGCCACATTAGTACTAATATATTCGATACTCATTCACTAATTTGAGAACACGGGCACTGATTTATTTTGAAACTTTGCAGCTCGTTCGTTTTCCTTTCATTGTTAGCATTTCAACGATGTGAATGCCTGTGTTATGTAATAAAATAATATAACGGAATTGCAATGTGTTACGTGGTTATGACGGTTGGCTTAGTCCGGTGATTATTTTTTTGGTCGAGGTTTAGCCCATATTGTGCAAGAGGTTCGCCGAGCCTTGACGTCAGTAAGGTGATCGAATATAGTTTACTTATTTTCCACCGTTATTGCATTAAAACAAACACGATCACACAGTTTATAGAAATACAAAGCAGTCCAATAGCGAAGCTGTCAGTATTTGAAGCGAACTCAATACCACAAATTTTTAATATTAAAAATTTATTAGTCGACTGGTAATAAACATTTCGGTTTTCTTCAAGGAAAACAGATATTGTCATGGTTAGTTATGTGACAGACGCAAAATTCTTTGTCCATTTCTGGGCAAATCTTTCACTTTGATTAAGAGAAAACATAGTCGTTCGTGTTGTTTTGTCTCAGCGACACGACTGAAACAATTCGCATATATTTTCTAGCAGACCAATAATCCAAGCGTTAATGAATATGAACGATTGCTACCTGCAAAATTGAAAGGCACACGCCTTTCTTACCTTTCACATAATCAACCAATTTTCAGTATTCCGAAAGCTACAAACGTACAAAATTTCGGTCTATCTAGTCTTTCCTATAAAACTTTTCTCAGTAGTTGGCAGAGCGATTTTTCGCGGTCAGAAATCTATAGGAAAAAAGGCAATTGGCTTTCTGCGTACTGAAACACCATGAAACCAACGGTTCTTTGCCAAAAATGACGTTTTCGATCTGTTCATTGCCGTTTACGGCTACTTAATGGTTGCATTAGTGTATTGTATCTTCTCGGAAACCCTTTTCATTCTAATGAAGTTTACTTCTATGATGCAATGCGATGTACGACCAACGTGTTGTCTGTGGCAGAATAACAAATATCGTGGATTTCACCGCATGCTGAAAAATGCAGGCACCTACGTTGTTTGGCAGTGTATATTTCGTGCTTGTAGGCTGTATGAAGGGCGTGCACCAGGTTATCCGTGTATCCATTTATGATCCGTATCAATTTGGAAGCATCCACTTAAATGGATGCACTCTTAGGAATGGATAGATTCCTAATAATTCAACGGAATATTGGCAGGGATATCAAGGCGTCTGTATAAACATCGATCCGTTCATCATAATGAAGCAGTTCCCAAGCTAAGATCGCAACGGTTCCCTGGAGAAAATCTCAACTTCCCTTCTGTGAATAAACCCCAGCTTAATATCACAGCGCAGCAACGGGTCAACAACCTTGCTTTATACAAGCTGGCACTGCAGCGGGTAGTGCTTATGAATTGGTCGAATAAATAGAGTATTACGTTCTGATGATGAAACACAAAACAACATTTAGAAACATCAAGAAAAACGAAACTGAATATTTTACCGATTCGTGTAATGCCTACTGTCTTCGCCGAACAGTCCGAATAAGCTAGTTCGATAGTTTCGCGCCAATCGCCTTCCGTTCAGCAAAACATTCTTTCTCCGTTCGATCTCCTTTCAGTGGACACCCTGTGCGATTTGCCGCCGTATAACGGCTCCGTATGAAAGGTGATCACAGCTGCAGTGCAAGTCTGCGGGGACAGAATATCCATCTCTTCCCCAAGCTCCATCCACAAAGAGCTCAAAACCGAACAAGCAAAACACTTGGGATACTGCACACGATACATACACTTCGTAATTCGTTTACCTGAAAAGAAACGAAGATCCAAAAATGCCGGAATCTAATCGAATTTCTACGGAAATTCGAAGTAAATATCATTAACCTTGATATCGATTGCTTTCGATCAATTAATCAAACGCTCTATGTGGAAGACCATTTTAAACTACAAGGTCTGTTGCTTTCCAATGGGCAAATTGCTTCACACGTATTAACACAATGAAATTTAATACGGCAACTTCGCTAACTTAAAAGGTGAAACAATATTTACCACACTTGCGGTGAAGGAGGATTAACTTCAGGACAAATAACAGCGACCTTGGCCTCGAAATCAATTCGCACGTTTATGGACATACCCATGAATTTGCATTTTACAGATATACTGCCGTTAAGGAGAAAGTCTTGATTAGAAGTATCGGCGATAGAAGCTGTCAACGGAGCGTGATGGCTTCTCTGTTCCCCGTGGAAACGAACAGTCACTATTGAAGAAGAAGAAGAAGAAGAAGCAAAAGATGCAGAGCAATTCGTGGACGGAACGTCCACACAATTTTCCCAAGGGACCCATGAGCCCGCAAACTGCTCGCCAAGAACCGCATTGAACGGCTTTCGAGCGACGCCATTTTTGCAAACAATAAGAACGAAGTGAAATACCACTTTCGGACGGCATATCAGACGCTTTGCGGAGCAATTGCATTTCGCGACGGAAACAAATTTGGACGCAAAGGTCGCCACACTACCTTTTGCGCATTGTGGAAACGACTGCTTTGTGCTAACGCGACGGCACTTGTCCTTTCCGAATAGATCGGTTGAACAGTTACTCCAATGCGATACATATCAAAACATACCTAACATAATATGCTGTCTTGGCACAAATTTCATTGACGTGTACCCTTTTTATATCTATGCGCTACTGAGCGGTGAACGTGGGAAGCACGTTCTGGACTTGGTCGTCGTTGTCTAAGAAGTTACACAAAAGAATGAAGCCGCATTACATCTAGTGCCACTCAAAATGTACAATGGCGGTCAGAATTATGTGCCTTCAGTGCGGATTTCAGACAGACAGTATAGTACAGGACGCCTGATATTACAGCAGCAACGAATCTGAACCCGTGTTTGAAAAAAACAATTTTTTCTATACATTTCAATCGTAGAGATTCACTGAATCACATCAGAATGTGCTTGGTTTTAGGTTTGCGGATTTGGAAGGAGTAACAGAAAAACATACAGGTTACTCCGCCATACAATTTTAGTTATCAAATACCTTGGCGAAATTTCCACTGTCATTCTCAGTCATTTCCTGCATCTCACAATGGTCGAAAATTCGATGAGGCTCTGTTCTAATGTGCTCATATTCATTTTAGGCCAATGTGTATGACGCCTATCAAAGCACCTAGTATACTTTACTCTCAGCAGCTTTAGACGTATCCGTTTATACTACAGGATCTTCAACAGGCGAACAAGAAATCAATCTATGGTATGGGTTTAAGCGTACGTACAAAATTCAGTGACATGCGAATGGGACTAATGTATTAAGATCGCAACCGGTGGAACCAACTATCATCATGGACAACTTTCTCCATTTCTTGACAGCTGTTGATCATTCGTCTCTGTATATCCAAAGAATAGCAAAAATGAAGCTAAACAATGAAAGAAACAGGAAAATTCATCTACGGTTTCATTGTTCCTTTAATAAAGCACTAAACAATGATTGTTAACCAAATTTTGGCAAGCTTAATACAGCACATTGGGTGATGAAAAATCATAGGTAAAGGAAAAGGCGTTATCCAATAAATCCACATTCAATTGGGCACGCTAATGATAAACAGGATGAGCTGGGATAGAGGCACTTGAGATAACTTAAGCTAACTTTAGGTAATTAGCTTCGATAAAAACAAGCAGGGCTATATATTATCAACACTGAATATACCACCAGTGGATTACAAATCAAGCTTTAAACTAGAACACACAGGGAAGCACCGTGAGGGAATATAAATGCCTGAAAAGTTCAGCTCAGTGTAGTTGTAGTCCCGTACTACGCCAATGAATCGGAAAGTTACGAATTAAGAAATTCTTTCACGTTCTACAACGCGTTCGAATGTTCATATTAACAGGTTGCATTCCGTTACCTTTCTGACGTTTCGGGGTAGCACTCGTAATAATTCAGAGTCCGCTAATCCACTCATACTTTGACTTGGTCACCTGCGCCACAAATCTGTACACGTCGCAACAACAAGGGATAACGGAATACGTTAAAGAATAGTGTTTGCTGGGAATAAATTCAGCATTGGGGAGATTCAACATGCCTCTTGGCTTCACAGCCTTAACACCACATCTCAAGTAATATCTATAACACGTTCATAATCAGTCCGTGAAAGGAAAAAGCGGATCTGGTACCCTGGGTGCCCCCCCCTTTCTGGATCGGCATACTGTAACATGGCGTCATGTAAGAAAATGCAGGTACTACTCGCGGCATTCCTGTGACGTCACGCGGTATACCGGACGTCACGTTACGCTAAAGCGGGCTGCGTGATCACCTTTTTCCTGTACTTATCGCATATATTGCCTGCTTGCCGGCTTGGCATCAGCTGTGTCATAGCCTGTTCTGTATTTAACTCACATACTCTGTATTTAACTCACATATTCTTTGCCGGCTTTGCATCTGCAGGCTAAGTTTTAGTTTGCCTTCTGGGGTTAATAAGTGCACGGAACTGTACACAGTTGGAGTTGGAACTGTACACAACTGTACACGAGTTGGAACTGTACACAGTTTATTCATAAGCAGTCATATCGTCGTCAAAAATAGTAAAAACGATTTATGTTGTACAATATGTTATGCGGCATCACTGCGGAGGCGAAATGGCTACGATATGTTCCATGATTTTGTGGACGCATTGTAGTGAGTTTGTGGACGCATTAGTACCTGCATTTTCTTACATGACGCCATGTTACAGTATGCCGATCCAGGAAGGGGGGCACCCAGGGTACCAGATCCGAAAAAGCTACTAGCTTTACCTTGGCTCTCCTTTGGCAGAGTCGAGAAAGCAGCAGCTATTCTGCCAGCCGTGCATGGCGTTGGTGAACTTGAGAAGTTGGCGTTCAAACGGTTGACGCATCATATGTGTGGTTTTCCAACTTTAACAACACATCAAATCGCCCTAGAACTTCTCCCAACTGCTGCTCCACCACGTTCTTCAAAGCATCGTCCTGCAATTGGATCTGCATTCAAATAGTCAGCTAAAACAAAGTGGTGAATGCAATATTGTCGCTATTGTGCTAACAATTCGAGCACCCAACCAAGTATCGTACCATTGTGACTTATCCTAAAAAATCATACAACTGATCCATGAGGAACTCAGTGGGACGCCTTGCAAAGCAAAGTTTGGCAATATTTACTGTTCAACAGGGAAAAGTCAAGGAATTCAACAAGCGGAACAAACATCCAAACGGGAGAACGCCTCTTGCAAAAGTTACTGCCCAAATCAGTGTACAGTATGATGATAACCTTTATTCACTTTACTTCTACCGTATTAATAGAGCTAACTGATGGCGTTCATAAGCCTGAGCCACATGTCGCTCCTGCCCTAAGGTCGCTCTTTTGACGTTCCGATTTACCACGCAGAGTTAAACTGATGGAACAAGTTGCCATGTCTCTGGAGCGACCGACAGTTCTTGGTCTCCAACGGTGAAGTGGTGAAACGACAAGGCGACGGCCGTAGTGAAGAATGTCATGTGCGAATATCCGCCAGCCGAGAGACAAAAGGTCCATATGAAACGGAGCAGCGCAGATGGATTGGCCAGGACTTGCTCATGCCCTACGATGAGAACAAGTCAGGCCTGGCCAAGACGCTCACTCCACGCATGGCCGTCTTTCTGCGGATCAAGAACTATGACCTACCGGTCATGGAGTTTGAGAAATTAAACTCCCACGTGGTGGTGTATACCGCGAATGCGGATGTCTGCGCGGAGAAGCTGTGGTACTGGTGCAGGATGGGAATGAACGTGCGCGATGGTCATCCTAAGCAATGGACGAGTCTGTCTGTCCATAGAGGACGGTGATCTCGAAAGAGGTCGTCTATATAAGCAACCGGCAAGTTCAGTTAAGTTGTTAGAGCGTGAGCACGAAGTTTTCGACGGCATATTATTCACCTACTCCAACGAGACCAGCGCGCTAGAAATGGAAGACATATTTGGACTGATTAGAAGGATCGCAGAGCAAATTTTGTGCATTTGCGAAGCTAGAACGTTTGGGGTATCAGAAGTTTCAATTGATTATTTAATATTTTATGATCTTGCTTATAATCCCGAAAGTTGCCTTTATACCCTACCGTGGTCAAATGGTTTTCTTTCATGTAGATAGGAATTTGTACGGTTAGTCCTTTCATTGAAAACTTCCAACCTGGTGCCTTCCGATTTGCTGTTGCGCATATGGTCCTTGTCTTCTGATTAGCACGCCAACACTCGCATAATCCGTTGTTTGAATTGTCGGTGTACGATGGTCATCCAAGATTGGCTTTTCATGTACCTTTCGTGTTGCCTATTCGTACGTTCTGACTGTGCGTTTATCTTGCGCAGCCAAGCTCTTATTTGAACATTAATAGAAGTTGTGTCAATATTGCAAGCGGAACTGCGATGTACCTACGTTTCTCCGAAAATAGTATTGCAGAACTCATACTGCCGGACGGACGTGGTCCTGCTGCAGAACCAATCGCCAAAGTTTGAACAAAAGCACTGAATATAATATCCTTTGTGGTGTAGTGCAACAGTTGTAGTGCTGACGACAGTGTGGTGCTTATTACGGTGACTGTGCACAAACCACCGACTCCAAAGCTGAATATGGAACTCTAACACAAAACGCACCCGCCTGGCGACATTACCTTACCTACATGCTGTCGGAAGTAGGTGCAGCGCAGGTTGACTATATAAGCAATTCCAAGTAACTGGCAGTGATTCGAATAGCGTGCATTCGTTCCTGCACTGGTCGAATGTTCAAAGATGGCCGCTGGTCATGGAAAGTAGTGAAGCGACACGATTCCTTTGGTCCACACAACCCAAGAGCGCTTGCGACATCCATATGGATCATGCTGACCTCGCTACCACTGTCCAGGAGGGCGCGTGTACGATACCTGCGCCCATCGGGCGTAATGAGCATCAGTGGAACGATAGGCAGTAAGCATTCAGAAGTACTTTCCTGGCTAACCTTGCCCGTGACTTTGACAGCAGCGAGCAATTCCCGTCAACTGTTTCTTTTCGAACAGGCGAGGTGCACCATGCAGCATTGGATGATGCGCTGCTTGACATCCGATTTCAGTGCAACGGGCGCGCGTATTGCACTGTCTTGCTATATGCCCTGTCAGCAGACAACGGTAACAGCAACCGTTTCGCTTAACCGATTCTGCTCGTTGTTCAAGTGGCATTCCGATTAACTTAGGGCATTTTTCTTCCTTTTCATAAGGGGGTAGTTAATCAAATAACAAAGTTTCTCACACGGTATACTCCCCGTTCTTGTATAAAAGCTTTGACTTGCAAGCTTTCGTGTACCGCTCCTGTACCCGTCATCAGGCAATCACAAAATTATGTCCACTGCCTAGTCAGCCGACAGGTAAAAGGGTAGTACCTGATAGTTGATGTCGCCAGCCCGGATGGTCTAGCAGTGGTGCTTGCTGAACTGTTGACTGGCTGGGCAGTGGCCATAATTTTATGGTTGCCTGACGACGGGTACAGGAGCGGTACGCGAAAGCTTGCAAGTAAAAGTTTTTTGTACAAGAAAGGGGGTGTATACCGTGTGAGAAACTTTGTTATTTGATTAACTACTCCCATGATATGATAGTACGACGAACACCGTTGGAATGAGTTTTATTGAAAAATGGAAAGACCGTAGCTTTCGGGACCAACCGCGTCCCGTCTTCAGCGGTTAAACAATGAAAGCACCGGTATGATGCGTAGCTATAGAAAAATGATCTTAAACTACAATTATAATGGGTTTAAATTAAGTTTAAACCCGTGGGACATCTGCTGTTCGTCTAGGTCTTGTTATATCACAAGTACCCATCTCTCGTATAATCGGTGTCCATGTCCATTTGTCAATAAAACTCATTCCAACGGTGTTCGTCGTCCTATTATATCATGTTCAATTACACCGTTTCAAAAAATCCAATTTTTAATTAACTACTTCTGTATGAAAAGGAAGAAAAATCTCTATGAAAAAGTGCAGCACGGGACACGTGGCGAAATAACAACGACAGAAGAAGGCAGAAACATCGGATGGGGACAAAAAAGATGAAAGATCCGTGAGACCTGGAGCGTGACTTTAAAGCCCGGCCGTTTTAAAGCAGAAGACACCGACGGGCGCCACGTTTACTGTCGTTTGTTCATTTGGTGTCGTGTCACTGTCCCGGTCGGTCGGTGGGGATGCTCGCTCTCTGCAGGACTGACTGAGTGGGCGACAGAAGCTTGACAGGTACAAGGGTAGTACCTGATAGTTGATGTCGCCAGCCCGGATGGTCTAGCAGAGGAGCTTGCTGAACCGTCGGCTGACTGGCAGTGGACATAATTTTTGTGGTTGCCTGATGACGGGTACAGGAGCGGTACCCGAAAGCCTGTAAGTAAAAGTTTTTTGTACAAGAACGGGGTGTATACCGTGTGAGAAACTGTGTTATTAAACTTAGGGCATTATGGTAACAAATGTCCATCACTGCACAGCGTGCATTTAGGTGTTGTATGGTCAACTGGCCCTGCGGTAACCATCACGCGAGGTTTCTTCTTCTTGCCGTATGATAAACGGATAGGACGCTAGGGTGTATTATCGGACTCGTCGGCGACCACGTCAGCGGCTTCCCTACGTTCGGTGATCCAATCAGATAAATCGCGTAAGTTTGTGAACCTGGGCTTGATATTTAGGATAACAAAACTGCCCCATTGGTCTCTCAGTTGCTTTGGCATTTTCTTGACGACGGTGCTAACATTGCTGGACGAGCATATTTCTACCTCGTGGCCGCCAAGGGACAGAATGGACACTATGCTCGCCAGTTCATCCGAGAATGCACGAAGACCGTCTTAATCAAAATCGTTCCATGTTCGCAATACCGTAAATGATCTCAAACAGGCGTGAACCAGTCGCTGTGGATCACCGCAACGACGCTGAAGAACCTCCATTGCGATGTTGTATTGTCGTGGATCATACAGATACTTGGCCAAGGATCGGCGTATTTCTGGAGCGAGCAATTCCCGCAAAATGCATAGACGATCAGCGTCTGAACTTAACACGCTGTGCACAGACTGTTGAAACGTCGACGAAAACATTGGCCACTCTAATGGGTCGCCAGTGAAACAAGGTATTTCCAATTTTGGCAAACGTCTCCGTAATTCGGGACAGCTGTCATGCTCGCACCCGTGACACACGTATTGACTAACGCAGCCTGAAGCTACAACCGGCCCGTCGCGAATCGCAGTTAGGGTCTCCTTTTGGTCTGGCGCGTCAGGTTGTTTCCTATCAAGGTCTACCTTACCCATCGAGACCACTGTGGGCATACCATTTGCCTGAGGTGGGCTGCACCTGTCATGTGATCCAAATGCACTATCTTTCGTGGCCGACGAAGAAACATCCAGTCGTAGCACTTAAAAGCTTGAACTGATTTGGGCAGCCAACCGACTTGCAATGGCTTCGCCAATGCTCGTTACCAATTCGACGACATCAGGCCCTTTCGGAGCATCCGGTGGCCTATGAGACGACAACCGACCAATGGACGTTGTCCCGTGCAGACCAGCCCTTGCCGACAGACGTCTTCGAGACGTGACCCGAGATGGGCGTTTAGAGACTGACATCGTCCGACAGGTATACACGGGTAGTCAGCTTCATGGAAGGGAAGAAAAGCTCCCGGCTCGAGGCACCAATTGCTACCGAACGTAAACTTGCACTGGTTCGAAATATTTGGCAGCAAGATACGAGATGGAGACTGTAACGAGCTTTACTTCGAACGGGTAGGTGTGATACCTTGCCAAAGTCCAGATCGCTAAAAACGAGCAACGAGAGAGAACTCGAATGATCGACCAACCGAGAGCAAAGGTGCGAGAAGAAGAAGAAAGAAAAGCAACATGAACAGAGACGTAGATGATAATGTGACAAGTTGTCATTTGCATGTCCGGTTTGCTAGCGACGCGGCAGGGTGTCTCACAGTTAGTTGTTTCCAGAGTTTACTGAGTCAATCGAGTCGGCAACAAATGGATTTCTAACGGGTTTCAGTTTCATACTGTGAGAAAACGGCAGAATACCCGTTCATCAATGTTTAACTTCTTAGCGTTTTTTCAGTGGAGCAAGTTTATTGCAACAATGAAGTAATGACTGTCTTAAAGAAATAACTTTATGCATTTCTTCTTTTTGAATGTCCTTCTGCAAAAGGGACACTTCGCCGCTTCTTGATCAATAAGCTTCTGAACGCATGATTCACAAAGTACATGGGTGCATTCAAGTAGAACGGTAACGGCCGTCCTCCTACTTGGCCTTCATATTTTTCTGTGCAGATAAAACAGCTAATCGTTCCAGCGATTCCGGTACGTTGTGCACCATTTGTCGAAGCGTCCTTCATTACTCCGCTGACGCGGCAATAAGTTAGCAGTACATGTACTGCTAACATATTGCCGCGCCAGCGGTGTAATGAAGGAGGCTTCGACAAATGGTGCACAACGTACCGGAATCGCTGGAACGATTAGCTGTTTTATCTGCACAGAAAAATATGAAGGCCAAGTAGGAGGGACGGCCGTTACCGTTCTACTTGAATGCACCCATGTACTTTGTGAATCGTGCGCTCAGAACTTATTGATCAAGAAGCGGCGAAGTGCCCCTTTTGCAGAAGGACCTTCAAAAAGAAGAAATGCATAAAGTTATTTCTTTAAGACAGTCATTACTTCATTGTTGCAATAAACTTGCTCCACTGAAAAAACGCTAAGAAGTAAAACATTGATGAACGGGTATTCTGCCGTTTTCTCACAATATTCTTCTTGGAAGATAAAACTCCTATTCCTCTTTTCCTATCATTGACACCAGTGCTTCGATCTACACGTTGATACATTGCTCGTGAATCTGAATTGTCTTTTCGCGATTCAATTGGTTCAAGGGTACGATTGACTTTGACCAACATTTCCAACCAGCGATCAAAAGTTTCTAGCGTAGCTTCGGCCCCGCAACAAGTGAATACCTTCTTTGCCCACTTCTCCTGAAGATCACGTGGCAACTTCTGTACCACACCTTGTAGCAGTTCTACTTTGCGGCCTCTATGCCAAAGTACGTTCAACGTGCCATGGAGTTCGAAATAAAATCGTTCGACGCCGCGGTTAGACCTAGGTCTTATTGGCTCTATGCTGTGCGATTTCCGTATACATGCACTAAATACATTGCTTTGGCTTCCAAACAAACGTCTCAAATTTTGCAACGCTTGCCCATACATCTCCGGACTGCTCAGCGAAGGTTCGATGCTGGCTCGTAATTCAGGCGATAGCAGCTGCCGAAGAATAACAATTGTCTGTGCATTCGATGGAATGACGCCATGGACGAGCGACTCAAAGCTTTCACTAAACATATCCCACTGAAGTGGGTTTCCATTGAATTGTTCTATCTTCACAGCTGGAGCAAAATCAGCAAGCCAAGAAGAAGGAAGTGAAGGAACGATGCTCGCCGACGCATTGGCATTGGAAATCCAGCCGTCCACATTTCCTTTCACATCAACTGCATTCAACGGCTGCACGGTAGCGGTGTCCGTGGGGAAAGTGTCATCCTGTTTGGACGACAGTTCGTTTGATACATGTCGAGTGGCCACCAATTCCTTGCGCAAACCATCAAATAAAGTCGTCAGGGTAGAAGTTAACTGAGATGGCAAGTGATTCACTACCTCAACGATATTACTATTAATAGTATTTTGCTCATCAGCTTCTTCGCGACCAGCCTATGCCATATCCTGAGGACGAGAAACAGCAGCTTCAGGAATTCTTGCAGTACCTTTGCGACGACGACTACGCGAAAGCATTCAGCAGGAGACTGACGGACGAAGCACTCAGCACACAAGGCCGCGCAAGCCGACACGACGAACGGCATACGTGACAAGTCGACGCTGTGCACTGAACGAGTCAGTCACAGGTAGCATAGCAAACAGACCGATGGCAACGACGAAGCAGACGAAGACAACACTGACGTGACCAAGGCGGTTCAGGGTGCTCGAACTGCGAGCGTAGAATACATAAGATGCCGACCTATGACGAAACGACGGTAAAGATACGAACGACTGAAATTCTCGGCTCGGGGTACCAAAAAACTGTGACAAACTGTGCGACAGTAGCAACGATGGACACGAAGTCTGAACACACCACTTTACTACCGAACCAAAAAAGGATACCGTACTTTTTACGATGTTCAAGTGCAAACAGATATAAAGCTGCGTGCGAATAAAATGGCTGTTCGTAACAGGCAGTATTTGTTCCATAGTGCTCTTGTGTATCCACAAAACCATGTAGCAGTTGATCGAAGTTGCTCCGCTACGAGAGGACAGCTCCCGTAGAATAAGGTGATGTGTTTTGGGTAGGCTGAGTGGAGAAGAACATACGCTGACTGGTGAGGCCGACTGTAGTGATTCGCATGGTAATTAAAGGCGAACGTAACTTGAAAATCCTTTTGCAATTGTTGTTCTCTTGGTTGTGTCTGTTGGGATGTAATAAACAGTACAAGAAACACAACAACTGGCGACGAGTGATTTCGGACATGGCGGACAAAGACGAACTAAGCAAAGTTCTGGCCGCGATGGCCAAGCAACAGGAGCAGCAGCACCAAATGCTGGAAGCTTTGCGTTTGTTGATCTCATCGCGAGGAGAGCCTGAACGAAGCAGTGCGCCGTCGTTTCCAGCTTACGATAAGACAACGGAAAGATGGTCGACTTATATTGGTCGGTTGGAGCAGCATTTCGAGGCCAATCGCATAACCGACAATGCCCAGAAGAGAGCATATTTCTTGTCGTGGATTGGCAATGAATGCTCTGAATTGTTGCAAAGGCTGTTTGGCAGAGAAGACTTCGGTCAACAATCGTACGAGTGTTTGGTGGCAGCGCTAACCGAGCATTGGGCCTCAAAGACACACATTGTAGCCGCCCGATTTCAGTTCAATCAAACTAAAATGAAGCCCGGGCAAAGTTATGCGGACTGGATTGCCGACCTACGAGGTGTGGCCCAAGACTGTCATTACGTGTGTGACAACCCTAAATGTACGGCAGCTTTTGTCGATGGCCTGATCAGAGATATGATTATACTGCACACTCCGCATGAACAAGTCCGTACGACCGCCCTACAGTACGCGAATCCTTCTCTTTATCAAGTGATAAATATTGTCCAATCTTTCGAAGCGTCGCAAAGCAGTATGGCGACAATCAAAGGCGGAAGCTCAGTGTCCTGGCCGGAGGTTCACCGCGTTGGCAAGAACAGTTGTTTTCCACGAAGGCACCAAGCACCGCGTGCCAATGAGAAGGACAGACGCGTCCGGTCGTGTCCTAGTTGCTGGATACAACATACGAGGAGCCGATGTCCTATGCGCAAGGCGATCTGTAGAAAATGCAAGAAGGTAGGACACATTGCAATCGTCTGCTTGTCTGAAGCGGCTGTGCCGGCGTCCGCGCGTTCTAAGTTCACACAGCATCAGGACAAGGTTAAACTCGTTGCATCTGAGGTTCGTCCCCTGGAGAGGGTCTTCTCATGTAGACCGGCCGTAATCACTAGGTCTGTCCAGAGACAGATGTGGATAGATCAGATGGTAAATGGAGCTGCGATAGCGTTCGAGGTAGATACAGGAGCTACATGCTGTATGATTGGATTGCCTGCGTACGGGAAACTGAGATCTCCAGTATGTGAGCCAACAGCTTAAGTCTTTAAATCCTACGGTGGCCAGCAAATCCCAGTTAGGGGGTCACTAATGGTTACGGTCCAGCGTGGGTTTAGGTCACGTGTGCTTCCTCTCTTGGTTACAGATTTGCCAAATGGATGCAATCTGTTTGGCATAGATGGGATTGATGCCTTCGATTTCGAAGTATCGGTCGCATTTCCACCGTTTGGTAAACAGTATACGCTTCGAGTTGGCAGCGTAGAAGCGAGTCCAGTTGTGTTGTCATCGGCAGAAGAGTCCCAGAGAAGTCAACTAGGTGTTCGAAATCTCGAAGACAAGTATAAGTCGTTGTTTTCCCCTGGTTTGGGGCGATGTTTATCTTTTCACGCTCATCTGCAATTGAAGGCAGGAGTCCTGCCCTGGTTTTTCAAAGCCAGGTCCATTCCATTCGCTTGCATTGATGTGGTAAAGAAAGAAATTGATCACCTCACGGAAAGTGGAATTTGGATACCAGTGAAGTCCAGTGCATGCGCAGCGCCAGTTGTAGTCGTCCCATTGTCGACACGGTCAATTCGCATATGCGGAGACTTTAAGCTTTCGGTCAACTCGCAGTTAGAAGTTGAGCACTACCCAATTCCACGAATCGAGGAAATCTTCCACAAGCTGGGAAAAGGACAGGCTTTCACGAAAATCGACTTGGCAGACGCGTATTTGCAAATAGATTCAGATGATGAATCCAAAATATTCATGGTCGTCAATACACCTTTTGGACTGTATCAGTATCAACATCTCCCTTTTGGGGTAGCCAGTGCTCCCTCTATTTTTCAGCGGTTCATGGATCAGCTCGTATAGGACATTCCAGGTTGCGTCGCCTATTTGGACGACATCATTGCTACTGGAGCGAACGAGTCTGAACATCTAAATAATTTAGATTCTCTCTTATGACGGTTGGAAGAAAATGGTCTGCGATGCAGAGTACAAAAGTGCAAATTCTTTCAGAAGGAAGTTGAATACCTCGGATATCTTCTCAGTGCTAATGGTTTACGTCCATCAGAAACGAGAGTTCTGACAATAAAAGCGCAACCTCGGCTGAGAAATCTGCAAGAGCTTCAGGCGTTCATTGGCAAAGTCAACTACTATGGTAAATTTATCAACAATCTTGCGGGTCTTGTTTGTTTCCCGCCCCGTGCAGGTTTATTATAGCTAGGGGGCGCTGATAACGTTTCTGTTGCTGGACCGTCGTATAAAATGGTGGGAAAGCAGCGTTGTGACGTATTTGCGATGGAGAGAGTGAACTATGCCACGTTGTGTTCGATGAGCGAGGAGCAGTTGGTAGAATATTTGCAGGAGAAAGGCCTGGCGCACCGTGAGAGGACCTGCAACAGGGGCTACGCTATGAAGCTGACGTGCGCTCGAAGCGGACACCCTGCTGCGTGGAGGTGTCCGGACGGAGGTTGCTCCCAAGAGGTAACGGTTCGAAGAGGAACGTGGTTCGACGGTAAGGAGAGGTAGCGTAGACGTGCTCTATATCGTACGTTTGATAGGACCGTGGATGAGAACGCCGTTGAAGACGGCGGTTCTCTTCATGTACGACTGGTGCCGCCAAATCAGCAGCGTTAAGAACTGCGAGCGCGAGCTGGGTAAGGCTGAGTTATGTTGTACAATGTTGGTGTTACAGGATATTCGCTTAAGGCATGTGCAAGAACGCTGTGGTGACATGGAACCACTGGATGCGCCAGCTCGCGATGGAGGCGGCATCAGGGGACGCGGTCCAGATCGGCGGAGAGGTCCCTGACTGTGGAAGTAGACGAGACGTTATTTTCGAGAAGAAAATATGGGTCTTTTCTGTTTCGTTCCCCCTACTTGATTATCATGTCGCTAGGGGGCGCTGGGGGCGCTAATGACGTTTCTGTTGCCGAACGCTGATATAAAATGCTACGAAGAGGGCGCCGAGATGCATTAGCGATCGTAAACTTCAAGAGCCTTTGTAAGATGCCTTCGTAAGTTAAAAGGGAGACATGTCTCTTATTTTGTGGTTTAGGCTTAGGTAAGGGCAGAAAATGATGCCTATGGTTCTGTTTCCTTCGCAAGTTAAAAGGTAGACATGTCTCTTATTTTATGGTTTAGGCTTAGGTATGGGCAGAAAACGATGCCTATGGTTCTGTTGCCTTCGTAAGTTAAAAGGGAGACACGTCTCTTATTTTATGGTTTAGGCTTAGGTAAGGGCAGAAAACGATGCCTACGGTCGTGTTGCTTTCGTAATTTAAAAGGAAAGATTGACATGACTCTTACTTTATAGTTTAGGCTTAGGTAAGGGAAGGAAAGATTGCTTCGAGCGCTCGGCCTGCAAAATGTGACGGTGGCGACACCTATGTCTCCAACAATTAACTGGCCAATCAACGTGGGGATGACGTCATACCAGGAAGTTACAGTATGACGGGGAACGAGACAGAAAAGATCTGAAAATATAACGTCGGTCGTCTGCTTCCACAGCAATGGGTGTTTGGCGGCATATGCCGCGAAACAGGAGAACTCTTCTCCGTACCCGTTCCCTATCGATCAAGGGAAACGCTCCTTGCCCTGATCTTGAAGCACGTCCGCTCCGGCAGCACCGTCATGACGGATCAGTGGAGTGCCTACTCAAGGCTCTCCACTGAGGGGTTCACCCACCTCACGGTGAACCACTCGGTGAACTTCGTGGACAGGGTGATCAGCGCCCATACCCAAAACATAGTCGCTTTGGGCCCAGCTCAAGCGCACTATGAAGCTGCGGTGCGGCATGCACCGTAGCTTGCTCAAGTGGCACTTGGGCGAGCAGGTATGGCGCCGGAGATGTCGCGGCCAGGAGCCGTTTGAGCAACTGCTCAACGACATCGCCACCCTGTACCCCCCGTCATGATACGTGCACTTGTACAGTTGTACAGTTTTATTTCGTTCCGTATTATCGTGTAGTTGTAGTTTTTTTGGC
Organism: Trichuris muris; assembly: GCA_000612645.2. Classification (NCBI taxonomy): domain Eukaryota; kingdom Metazoa; phylum Nematoda; class Enoplea; order Trichinellida; family Trichuridae; genus Trichuris; species Trichuris muris. The sequence continues at coordinate 4,255,261 of CBXJ02000282.1, forward strand.
CGTATATTATCGTGTACAGTTGTATTTTTTTGGTTGTATATTATAGTGTACAGTTTTGTCGCCTTGTTTTGTTGCCTAATAAAGCTTTTCTTTGGTATGAACGTTGTAGGGTAGCGGAGTGTGCGAAATCGTTGCGCTGAAACAATATGATAAAGTCACGGGAGCGGTGCCTTTGGTGTAGGAATCGAAATGAGCATGTGCGACCAGCATGACAGCAAAATGATGAAGTTGTAAATATTGGGCTGCCATAAAGCTGAAAGGGAGACATGACTCTCATTTTATGGTTTAGGCTTAGGTAAGGGCAGAAAACGATACCTACGGTCTTGCTGCTTTCGTAATGTGAAAGGGAGGCATGTCTCTCATTTTATGATTTAGGTAAGGGCAGAAAGCGATGCCTATGGTTGTGTTGCGTTCATAATGTATATTGGAACATCAGGCTTATGTTAAGGCATAGGCTTAGGCCAGGGTATAAAACGTTGCATATAATGGTGTCACGTTTGCTACTAAAGTTGGATGTCGCACTCTGCTGCCGTTGTTTAAGGTTAAAGTGAAACATTAGTGCTGTGTTCAGGTGTAAGCTTCGGTTTGGGGAGAATGCGAAGCGTGTGATGGAAATCAGTTGTAGGAATGACGGTTTTTCATGCGTCGAATAGATGGAGTTTTGACCTAAGGTTTCTTGCAGTTTTGAAAAGTCGGTTTGTGGAATGCTGGAGAGCAGACGTCTCAACGCTAAAGTAAACGGAGCAGATGTCTCTGCGTTGACGTATACTGCGTCCTGTTGTATTCCTCAAGCAGGTAGAAACGACGATAAGGGTCGCAGAATAGCAGGAATGTGGATGTACCGAGTTTTTGCGATTCATGGCAGCTGAGATTAGCCTTGTACGAACAGTTTTTGTGCCTTGATAAGACCAGTTGACGGTTAAATGCCGGCAAGCAGGTGAATGCCAGGGAACGAAACAGAACGATGAGCAGTTATTCGGGAGTATTTCAGAACACCTTCGTAGCTTTCGGAACTACCTTGTTCTGTCTTCAGCGAATGTTAATGGTAACGTTTATTCCGAAATTGGGGTATTTATAGGCTGAGGAGAGGGGTCAGATTGTATGGTGCAACATTTGTTTTTACTGATGAGTGCATTCCATATGTCGCTGACCTCTACTCCTCTATCACGATTCAAGCAGTTGTTATTGGGAATGAAGAGGGCCTCCTTCATTTGCCTAAGGTGGAATAGGCTCTCGCGACATATTATTTTAAAACGCAGGTCATGTGAGCATTGAGAGGAATGCTCCACGACCGCGGAGGCTTTCTTGGCGTCATCCATGATCTTTCGTGGATCAAGTGTTTGTGGTCGGCCTCGTTGTCTGGTCTGGATTCCATTCAGTCTTTGTTCGGCGTTCTTGTACCTGGTTAACGCTGGAACCTGTGAAATAAAGTGTTGCCCGTTTCCCCTATGTAGCACGCGTGGCAACTACATTTAATTTCGTAAACGACTCCGGGCCTTTCCTCAGAGGGAACTTGGATCTTGTCGTTCCTTGTAATGGTCAGCAAATTCTGTGAAGATTTGAAGTAAACTCGGAAGTACTGTAGGCGGCCTAGCTGTTGTATGTGCTCGCCTATACCATGATAATACGGCATCATTATTATCGGTTCTGTTCTTTCCGAGTTTACTCCAATATTTCTGTTTTGCTGTAACCTCCTTCTGATGATAGAGTCGACCAACGGTTTGGGGTAACCATTCCGTTGGAGTGTGATCACGATGTGATTGATTTCTGATGTCAAATATTTAGGATCACATATCGTGATCGCACGGTCTATCATTCCCGCAGCAATACCTTTCTTCACCGACAAAGGGTGATGAGAGGTAAAATGGAGGTATCTGTCCGAGTGTGTCTACTTTCGATACACTCTCGTTGAAAGTCTTCTCCCTTCCCTTAAAACTAAAACGTCAAGGAAAGGAAGTCGGTTACTTACCTCTTTTTCCATGGTTAATGTGATGACACCAGTGAAGCTGTTGTTAAGATGCTGCAGAAAATCTTCTGCTCTACCTGCTTCCAAGATCGCGAAAATGTCATCGACATAACGTTTGAAAAACGTCGGGCCTACAGGTGATGCCGTACTGTGGGACGCGACTTCCTCCAGGTGTTCCATGAATACCTCGGCCAGGACTGGGGATAAGGGGCTCCCCATCGGTATATTACTGCAGTATATATTACCCCATATTTCATATAATTAAGCTAATATCCTTTTGTGAAATTTTTTCTTTGTGTGACGGGATTATTTTCATCAAATTCAAAATTTCCATAGCACGGTTGAAACCCGTTTATTCTTTTTGGGATCTTTTCTGTCTCGTTCCCCGTCATACTGTAACTTCCTGGTATGACGTCATCCCCACGCTGATTGGCCCGTTAATTGTTGAAGACATAGGTGACGGCACCGTCACATTTTGCAGGCCGAGCGCTCGAAGCAATCTTTCCTTCCCTTACCTAAGCCTAAACCATAAAATAAGAGTCATGTCAATCTTTCCTTTTAATTTACGAAAGCAACACAACCGTAGGCATCGTTTTCTGCCCTTACCTAAGCCTAAACCATAAAATAAGAGACATGTCTCCCTTTTATCTTACGAAGGCTACAGAACCATAGGCATCGTTTTCTGCCCTCACCTAAGCCTAAACCATAAAATAAGAGACATGTCTCCCTTTTAACTTACGAAGGCAACAGAACCATAGGCATCGTTTTCTGCCCTTACCTAAGCCTAAACCATAAAATAAGAGACATGTCTCCCCTTTAACTTACGAAGGCATCTTACAAAGGCTCTTGAAGTTTACGATCCCTAATGCATCTCGGCGCCCTCTTCGTAGCATTTTATATCAGCGTTCGGCAACAGAAACGTCATTAGCGCCCCCTAGCGACATGATAATCAAGTAGGGGGAACGAAACAGAAAAGACCCATGTCCACTGCCCAGTCAGTCGACAGTTCTGCAAGCTCCTCCTCTAAACAGCAGAAACGTCCGAAAGCTCTGTTTAAAGAATTGTTTCTTACAAAAAGAATAAACGGGTTTCAACCGTGCTATGGAAATTTCGAATTTGATGAAAATAATCCCGTCACACAAAGAAAAAATTTCGATGAACACATGCTACACGGGGCATATGGATAATAAAAGGGCAACGGTAGGAGAAGGAAAAGATCGGATGGGGAGAAACAGAAAGAGAAGAAGGAAAACACCAAAAAACGGACTTTAAAGGACATTCGTTTTAAAGAAGATTTCGACGTGGCATTGTTTCGTTACTGCCGTTGTTCATTCTATGGTTGTGTCGCTGTCTTGGTCGGTCGGTTGGGACGCTCGCTCTTCTGCATGACCGACTGGGCGGGCGACAATCGCTTGATTGGTCCAGGTATAGACCTGATAGTTGATGTCGCCTACCCGGTTGGCCGAGCGGAGGAGCTTGCAGAACTGTCGACTGACTGGGCAGTGGACATTATTAGTAACACTGATGATGGACGAGGAAACGTCCGAAAGCTCTGTTTAAAGAATTGTTTCTTACAAAAAGAATAAACGGGGTTTCAACCGTGCTATGGAAATTTCGAATATCCTTTTGCATGCAAGAAGGGAATTACTTCAGGTTTCAGGACAGCTTCTATGCACAAACCAGTGGAGCACCGATGGGGAGCATCTTATCCCCAGTCCTAGCTGAGGTATTCATGGAACACCTGGAGGAAGTCGCGCCCAACAGTACGGCATCACCTGTAGCCCCGAAGATTTTCAAACGTTATGTCGATGACATTTTCGCGATCTTGGAAGCAGGTAGAGAAGAAGATTTTGTGCAGCATCTTAACAACAGCTTCCCTGGTGTGATCACATTAACGATGGAAAAAGAGGTAAGTAACTGACTTCCTTTCCTTGACGCTTTAGTTTTAAGGGAAGGGAGAATACCTTCAACGAGAGTGTATCGAAAGCCGACACATTCGGACAGATGCCTCCATTTTACCTCTCATCACCCTTTGTCGGTGAAGAAAGGTATTGCTGCGGGAATGATAGACCGTGTGATCACGATATGTGAACCTAAATATTTGACATCAGAAATCAATCACATCGTGATCACACTCCAACGGAATGGTTACCCCAAACCGTTGGTCGACTCTATCATCAGAAGGAGGTTACAGAAAAACAGAAATATTGGAGTAAACGCGGAAAGAACAGAACCGATAATAATGATCCCGTATTATCATGGTATAGGCGAGCACATACAACAGCTAGGCCGCCTACACCACTTCCGTGTTTACTTCAAATCTTCACAGAATTTGCGGACCATTACAAGGAACGACAAGATCAAAGTTCCCTCTGAGGAAAGGCGTTGAGTCGTTTACGAAATTAAATGCAGTTGCCAAGCCTCCTACATAGGGGAAACGGGCAACACTTTATTTCACAGGTTCCGTGAGCACCTGGCAGCGTTAACCAGGTACAAGAACGCAGAACACAAAAACTCAATGGAATTCAGACCCGACAACTAGGCCGACCACAAACACTTGATCCAAAAAAGATCATGGATGACGCCATGAAAGCCTCCGTGGTCGTGGAGCATTCCTCTCAATGCTCACATGACCTGCGACCTAAAATAATATGTTGCGAGAGCCTATTCCTCCTTAGGCAAATAAAGGAGGCCCTCTTCATTCGCAATAAGAACTGCTTGAATCGTAATAGAGGAGTAGAGGTCAGTGACATATGGAATGCAATCTTCAGTAAAAACAAATGTTGCACCATACGACCTGACCCCGCTCCTTAGCCTGTAAATACCTAAACTTCGGAATAAATGTCATCATAAATTTCGCTGAAGACGGAACAAGATTGTTCCGAAAGCTACGAAAGGTTGTTTTGAAACGTGTTTCCTAATAACTGCCCATCCATTCGCTGGTAGGGCGTTGTTTTCGGAGTACTTTCAGGCATACTCTCGACTTTCGACGGGATCAAGCCGTACGTGCCATCATGACACATAGAAGACTCGTTACAAGACATCCAATTTTCAACATAGTTGTTACATTCTGATTTGGTGCCTAATCACGCGCTTTTGCTCTCCATCTTGTATGATCCGCATAGCACAAGTATAATTTCGAAAGGGATGTCTTTTAACGTGAGCATAGATCCTAATGGTGTTGTTTCTTCAGGATTCTTCCACATGTTTTTGTACGTTGATGGATCTGCAAGCAAACTGACACGTTCTCCCTACCAACGGATGGATGAGAATGGTTATAAGAGGACACGGTCTGAAAATTCTGAACTAAAGTACATTTGCATCAGCTAATCTAAACACTTTGTTAACCCTATTAGACAACGTACGTTGCATAAAACATCGATAAATCCACTCGTGTCCACGTCATTACCTAACCCAGATTTATACGTTGCGTACTATAATGGTATAGGAGAACGCCTTGAACATCTCAGCCGCGCTTTAAACTTTAATGTTCGATTTCTGGCAATATCCGTTCGTTGTTGAGAAGTGATAAGATCAAGGTTCCACTGGATAGAAGACCGGGCGTCGTTTATGAAATCAAATGCGGTTGTCACGCCTCCTACATAGGAGAAACGGGGAAACCTTTATTTGACAGATTTGGTGAACACAGGGCTTCGCTGGCCTGATACAAGACCGCGAAACAAAGACCGAATGGTCTACCAGCGCAACGCCGTGGACGACCCCATACCCGCTATCCAGCAAAGATCATGGATGAGGCTATAAAGGCTTCAGCGGTTGTTGATCATGGTTCCACATGCCCACTCGACCTATAACCGCGGATCGTCTGCCACAAAGAGCGTTACCACCTACGGTGGATCAAATAACTCTTTTACATAAGACATAATCCTTCCATGAATCGCGACAGGGATGCATAGGCCAGCGATGTTTGGAATGCAGTTGTAAATTAAACCAGGTGTTGCATGGTCTGTGAAAAGTCGCTCGCTTGTTAGGACCGCGGATCTTCGTTACCTATTTGTCCCAAACATACCGTAACCCAAGCGATAATGAAGTTTGCTTTTGCCCTTGAATTTCACGATTCGCCAGTGCGCAAAGTGTAAACCGGTAGATATCAGCGAGCTGGCCTAAAACTAAAATCGATCGGAGCATTCCGCAAAATATATTCATAACCTGTTTTCTTTTTGGTTCTAGACTTCGTAGATACGCAGTTACATCCAATGTCGGCAGCAACTAACTATTAATATACATCTTATGGCAGCGACAAACTTTTTCTTGTTAAAGAAACAGTTTGTTTGAGGGAAAAAGTTGTCGTATCTCACATTTTATTATATTTCATTAGCATATTTGCACCGTGCCCGCATCGTACACTGTAGAACCTCAGCAGGTCGTGTATTCTTTGTGCTTGCGCATACTTTACGTTAGTATAAATTTCGTGCTTTCGTGCACACACGGCACTTTGATGATATGTTTGGTCAAGTGAGGCTGTAGCGTCGGTTATGTACTCTTCTGCTCCTCCTACTGCTGAAGAATCCTAGCTACGACGATATTGTTCCCGCAGCCTACCTGAAAAGGAATGGACCTTCCAGACAAAATGTCGATGCTGTGTTTCAATTGCCACAGCATTGCAAGAAGTTAATGACTATGCTTGCTTTGGAATTGGCTGCGATGACCAATTCCACATTTTATTCCTTGCGGTAGACGATATTTCGACATAACGTTCAGATGCGGCGGCGGAAACGGTGCTGTCGTATCCCTACGCGTTACGACAGCCGTCGTGGTCAGCGCAGGTGCACTACGCCTCCATGAAAGAAGAGCTGACGTCATCCAAATGTCGCTGACTTATTAGTGGCCCGTTAATCTCCATGAGTATCTCTTACGTCGTTTGAGTGAAGATATTCTACTGCTCAATTTGTCGTTATACTGCAATGATGATATGTATTGGAAATGCCGCCCTTAGGTAAAGCACTAGAAGACACTGAAGCGTGAACAACGATATGATTAGCCATAAACAGCCATGTTGGGAAGCCACCACTTGACGCTCCATAGCCCATTGGAGATGCTGAATTGCGCTCATCTACCCAATGTTCGCCGATGCTCCTGAAAACAGAAACCGCACCCTTGAATGCCTTAGACTCCCGGTTACTGTGTCCTTCGATATGTCAAGCACTGCAGCGTTTTGCTTGACATTCCAAGACGTGTTGTGCTCATTCTCCGTGTTCCATTAATAATTGATGCAAAGTAATAAATGTTTTGTTTGATGCAATGGTCCGCAGTTCTTTAAAGCAATCGTTGAAATGTGTGTTAGCCCAATCGCAGCGAACTTGCGTTCAATGCTCCGAGGTAGTCTTTCGCAGGTGATTGCCTCTTGCAAACTGGTTCTTAACATTATGTCGTCAAAACAGTACAGTGATAATTACCGTTACTTCAACTCGTTAAGCGTACAATTACCTTTAACAGACAATGCAGGCGAATAACTATGGGCAGCTAAGTATAAAAGCAGAACCAAAGAAACGATTCAAGGATGCACTTTCATAACGTGGTGTGATATCGGCCATCCGCTTAGGTGGTCGGCTACTCATGACCAGCGTGTTCTACGAATAAAGGTGAACATGACTGTCAGTAGGTGAACTCGTAACAAGGCTTGAATTGCGTCTTACAGTGAAACCCTGATTATCCCGACTACGCTTGAGAAAACGTCCGGAGAACAGCGAGCTTGCATAATCGAAATACGAAAATAATTTCACTATTCGCATGTCGTTAGCGAAAAGCTTCAATGTTCGAAATCTTTGTCCAGTGCAGGCTCTGTAGAAGGTACAATGCACAATGATTTAAAGAGTACGCCATGTATGCGCATGATTGCATTGTTACTGGCGCCACGAATTGCATAATGACAGCTTCTTGACATGAGAGCTCAGAGTATGAATACTTGAACAAAGGTTACGGTGGATTGGATGGGTAGTGAATCGTTCGTTTGGGTGGCCGTGTGTGTGTCGTGCTCGGTAAAGTAAGGCTGTTATCATAGGCTCTGTAACGAACGTAATAGGTGATGTTTAATTTGCGCGTATGATGTGCAGGCTTGCACGTAAAATGATATTTGAACGATAAAGGATAAATGGAGACGAATAGAACAAACTGAGAGGGAACGATGTGAACAGGAATAACCGAAAGCCTAGAGACAACCAGTCGAACGAAGAGGAACCGAGAGGGAACCAGACGAGAGCGCAAGGCACGAGAGCTGTCCAGGCAGCCAGACCAATGCTCAAAGACCCTGCGACACCTAAACGGTCTCTTATATTGGCGTCATAGGCTTGCGTAATGCTGCAGGTGAGATCAGTGACCCGTTTTGAGGGGCTATTCATTTGATGGGATTCACTGAAGATAGGGTGCATCGTAACGGGGCGTTCAGTTGGCATGTCGGTAGATTGCCACGGTGAACCCGGTATGAACACGTTACCGTGCTTCTAAGTGTTCAGTGGAGATTCACTTAGGTTCAGTGGTGAGATTCACTTAGATTAATCCGCTGGTGACTATATGGGCCATAATCCGTCGCTGAACTACCGTACATGGTAGGTGTCCTTTTAAGGCGATTAGTGCTTGCACAGTGCGAGGATTATGTGCAACACAGCCGGCCCATGTTTATGAGTCGCTACTCGGAAAAAATCTGTCTGCTGGGTTTCGAAGAGGTATAACTTCGTAACTGGTCGGACACATGTTGCCTGCTTTGTTCTTACCTTGGCCGCGCGGACGATTCCATCCTTTCCCGGGATACACTGAACGATTCTGCTCAACTGTCAGTGTCCGCAAGGGCTTTGAGGTTCGATAACAAGGGCTATGTCATCTACATTCAAGTTACGTTGCGGACGTAACCATTTGGGACGCTCAATTGGACAGGGAACATACTCGCGCAGCAACCTTTTCCAGAATGATTCGACGAACGCTTGAGCACAGCGCCATTTCCTTCTCGACGAGATTTCTCCTTCAGTAATCACGTCTGGGAGAATGTGGGGGTGTGGTCTTCTAAAAAGGAAATGGTTAGCCTTCAGTGGTTCGGGATCCCTTGGGTCAACGCTGATATGTTAGAGATCTTGAATTGAGAAGCGACTCAACCAAGGCGGTACTAAGGAACTCGTCGTTTACTGCGCGGTCGTTGAGTATCCTGCATAGGGCTGACTTCGCGGAATGCACCAACCGTTTCCAAACCCTTCCGAAGTGAGGCGCAAAGAGGGGAGAAAAGTTCCACTGGATGCGTTCTTGTCCGAGGGCGTCACCTACTCTTCTTTGACTTAGATTTTAGACACGATTGTGATTTTATATACAATCGCAACTCTCTCTCGGCGGCGACGAAGTTAGTTCCGTTATCCGTATATACGACGGCCGGAGCTCAACGACGACTTACGAAACGACGAAAGGCCATTAAGAACGAGTTTGCGTAAAGCGAGAAAGACACAATAATATGGATGGCCCGTGTGAACAAACAAACGTACCGTTTCACGTGAGAACGTCGAGCGAGAACGGATATGGGGACAAAATAGTCGATCCCACGCAGCTAAAGGGTGGTTGGCATGCCTGGAGACGTGCGGTTGGCAAAGGTGCCATGAATGTGACGGATGGTCTACTGTGCCATTTCCTACAATAGAAGCAGCGGTGCACTACCCTTTTCATCGCATGTCGATACCTTGGGATCCAGTATCGCTGCCTTAATTCACAGATCGTCTGCTCGACTGAACTATGATGTATGGTCCGGCGCATTTCCTCAATGGTCACGTCCGTCAGATGATGTCTTCGGGGCAGTATGAATGGGTGCCTGGCGTCGTAAGGCAGCTCTGCTCGTTCTATGCGGCCTTGAGCTCTCATGGACCCATTCTTGTCGATGAAAGGAGACAAAGACAGTAGTTTCGACAGTGTCAGCAACCGTTTGCTGGACTATAACCGTTCCATTTTTTCTATAGAACACTCACGCTGGGCTGAGGTAAGGCAGGCGATAAAGGCACGGCCGAGTTCAGAAATGCTAAAAGGGCCATGTCGCCTAGCATTTCTATTCGATAGGCAATTGTTGATGAAAAGGAAGACGTAAGCGATGACGCGCCGCATCGTTCTCAAATCTCGCGATTTGTTGATCAAATTGATCAGCGGGCATTGAGCCACATGGGTATGGCCAGCCCATTTTGTAGGAAGTTCCTCCGCTTACCCTTGTTTTGATTGCTGAGATGGCTTTGGCCAGTCGGCTGGTTCTTCCTGCAAAAATGTTGGGCCGTTAAGCCATCGACTCTGCGTCATAAGTTTCGAAGGGGATAATCCCATGCTGCAGTCGTCAGCAGAGCTATCTCGAGTGGACACGTACAGATACGGGATACGTCTGAATTCTCCAATATCTCTGCTACGCGGATGGCAACGAAGGAATTGTACCGCTTTCCGTCGGACCTAAGCCAGTGCACTACTGTTAGCGATTCTGCCCAATAGTAGACGAGAGATACAATAATTTTAAGCGAAATGCTTGCTGCAACGATACGCCAAGACGAGACGATACTAGGGCTGCTTGCAGTTTGAGCCTAGGGATGGTCATATACTTCAGTGGCGCTACCCTGGCCTTGGAACAAATGAACGAAACAAGTACTTTCATTTCGACGGAGGTTTCTCAGATAGGCGACGCAACTGTAACCGTATTCTGAGGCATCTGAGAATAGGTGTATCTTCGTTAAGTCTTGAGACTCGACAGACAACAGAGGACGAGGGATAGTTAGTAATTCGATGTGACAGAGAGCAGACATCCACTTGTTCCACTGGAGTATAACTGCTTCCGGTAGGGGTTCGTTCCAGCCAATCTTCAACAACCATGTCTGTCGTAGAATGAATTTCGCTCGTAAGGTGATCTGTGAAACGAATCCCAAAGGATCGAAAATGCTATACACGATGCGCAGCAGCTGTCGCTTCGAAGTTGTCAGGAGTATTGTGTGGATAGAAAAATGCAACGAATCTTTGTCGCTGTCCCATACTAAATCAAACGTCCGCTCGCTTGGCAGCGGGTCCTTATTGATATCGATATCTGACTGAGAGAGTTCGCTTGAGGGAAAGGCTCTCAGCACAGTTCGCGAAGAGGACAACCATTTCGTTAAATGGAACCCACCGCAAGACAACAACCGACTCAGCTGATGGCAAGATGATAGAGCTTGAAGAGATAACTGGCAAGACGATAAAGCTTTTCCGAGAGAAACGAATCAAGGTGGTTGTCCATATAGAAGTTGTCTACCACCTTCTGCCAGACGGATAGGAATTGCAATTGGTGGTCTTGAGCTGTCCGTCGTAACGCGTAAGTACAAGTGGCAGGCGAACACACGGCACCGAAAATGTGCAAGGTCATTTGAAACTGTTCCATAGGTTTAGGAGAGCCTTGTTCTCTCCATAGGAAACGCAGCATTGACTGGTCTCTTTCGGGAACGAGAACCTGGTGGACCATTTTGGCAATATCAGCGGAGACTGCTGTTGGATATTCCCCAAAACGGATCAGCAAACTGAATAAGTTGGTTAGCATGGCAGGGCGTGTAAGTAGTATGTCATTGAGGGAAAGACCATTCGTTCTTGCGGATGCATCAAACACGACGCGCAACTTTCCCTGTTTGTTCTGGCCCTTTACAGCGTGGCGCAGCAAGTACCAGCAGTGACGATTAGACGTACCTAGAGGGACTGGCCTTGCATGGCGGGCCCGTATGTATTCACCCACGACGCTGGCATACTTCTGAGCAAAGCTTGGGTCTCGGCGAAATTGACGCAACAAACCGGCGAACCGGGCTTCGGCCATCGCCAGGCTGCCATGAGCTTCATTTCTCGCTTCTTCCAAAGCATACCACATTCGTAATAGCCATTTATTTTGCGCGTCGATGATTTTAAGCTGCTCAAAGCCCTTTCATGGTCTGGGCTGAACGCTTCTCTATAGGTCTTTCGAACTCCTAAAGATTTAATGGACCATTGGCTCTTCACTAGCGCAACTAGGTGAGCGTCTTGGGTGTTTACCGTGACACACAGCAAACCGATTTGGAGGGAAGTCGAGAGCAGGGAGCAGGCCAAGTACTGGCCAACCGAAGGACGTCAGAACAGCACGTGGCGCTCCTGTATCCTTTGGAGGTTTCAACATTCGGTACTGTTCGTGCGCCTTTACAATATCCATCCAACCAACACAGAGATATCCGGTGATCGTACTATGTCAGAGTCTATCTCCTGCAAATGTGGCCAAATCTGCTTTAGCCGCGCGAGATCAACTCGTTTGTTTGTCAGGTTAAGCATTGGCACTGTCAATGCGTCTTTAACTTGGAATGTACTGCGTCTATCGAGAGAGTGCAATTTAATGCTTACTCCGCTGCATCAAAACATTGGATCATTGCCTTGAAAGGTACCCAAACGAATATCTTGTCTCGGCCCGCTACCAACCTTACGGGCAACATCTTGTCGAATAAGGGTAGCTCCACTACCTGGGTCGAGCAGCACGCACGTATCAGCGACTGGCGATCTGCGCTCCATCGATCAAGGTAAAACAACGGAAACAATGTGTCATGAACCAAGAAAGTCAATATTAACGGAAATCCTGTCATCTTAGTGAACCGCAACAAGTCCAATGCGAGGCGGTATACATTTTTATCTACCGAGTCCATATCCGAATCAAACGCCAAAGTGAAGAACATGATTCGTCGTATTGATAAGCTTCTTTCGAATTCGGCTTGTAGACGCATTGCATTTTCGATCGATACATGTGGCTTGGTATCCGGATTAGCGATGCGAAGCAATCCAAGAAACGCTTGAAGGTAATGCTTCCCTGGAAGTGATTCCAGGGAAGCATTACCTTCCGTAACGAGTTTTGCTCTCACAACAGATAGCAACACGTCGGTAGTCGAAGATTTGACCGAACTGTTGCCAGCATGAACAGCTGGCTGGCTGTTCTCTCGGGTCTGTGCGCCAAAAACCCGAGAAGCAAGGGATAATGCCTCAAGCTGCAACCGTCGACATTGCAGGGCTTTCGATGCTTGCACTTGCGCACTTGGTGATTCGGTTCGAAACATGCGAAACACCTCCCATACTGCTTCAATGTTTCTGCCCGTTGCTGCGCAGACGCCGATAAGAAAGTCGGACAATCATCGAAACGATGGCGTTTCTTGCATACAGGACATTCCCCTGCGGCCTGGTCGACACTTACTGCGCCCATGATATGACGAGTTAACCTTTGATTTACTTTCCTCATCTGTCGCTCAGAGGAGTAGCGTAGGTAGCCGTGGACATTGCTTTGTATGGTGATGACCTCTTCAAGCCATTTGTCCACGTCACTGAGATTGGCTGGTCGGCAACGAAGTTCATATACTCTTCTTGCCCATTGGAATTGCATACACTTGTTCATTTTCGATACAACTGCCTGGAGGTTCTTCCTAGACGACAGCTGTGAGGGGTGGCGTCGTAGGCACGTAGTGTGCTAACTGCTCCGTGGACTTAATAGAAAAATTATCCACATCGCCGCCATCGCCTGCTTTCATAGGTAGAATGTCCAACAAGGTCCTTATATAGGCATCAATGACGAGATTCTGATTACCAAAAAGACGACGTAGATCTGTGAAAGCTTGTCCTTACAGATTCGGGCCATTAAAGTGGTTGAGCGATACTAGCTCTGAGACGAAGAGTCAGTAGCTGCTTTAGTATGGCAATTCTTTCGGCGTCAGATGATATTACATCATGAATTAAAGCCTTAAAACTATCAATAAACTGACCTCACTTCCCTGGATCTCCGTCAAATGGGTCGATAGCGATCACTGGCTGTAACTGTTGCAACAAGGCAGGTTGGCCTTGAGCTCCATGAGAAGCGACAGGTTCCGAAAGAGTAATGAAGCGGTCGATCCAGTCGCCAGCTCCGTTGAGCGGAGATATCGTAGCTGAGCGGAGACCGATGAAAAGCCTTCTATCTTCTCGCTGACAACGGAAACAGACGATTCCGAAATCTACGAAATGAAACAATCGTAAGTTCACTGTTCGCCTGCTTTTCACTAACATAACTAACCAAGCAGCCACTGGTTAGGTTATTTTGGTGCTCTCACAGGTATCAATGAATAGACCTCAACGAGCGCTTCAGCCGTAATATTCCAATATGATCCACCACCCCGTTACGAAGAAACCAATCTTCAAAGATTATTCACATAATCCAAATTAGTTGCAACCTTGCTATAGCTTGGCCGGCTCAGCTGTTTGGTACAGCGCAGATTGAATTTGCGCTTCAGATTTTCCAACCCTCAAACCTGCAGAACAAAACAGTAAGTCAACAATGAACAAGCTTTAAGCAGGTGAGATATTGGTATTGCCTAGGCATAAATCCAAAATCGAAACGCGCCGTGGGTATACTCAGCCACTGACTTTAGTACTAGGTGTGAGTACCGATACTCATCCGCTTGTAAGAGTTACTGCAGCGTTTGAAACTTGCTTACTGTTGCGGTAGACTTTGTTAACTGGGCTCAGCGCAACAAGAGCACACTCTTCTAACTAATTTCCCTCCCACTTAAAATAAAACGACTCCACAGCCGCTGCCACTTTGCTCTGTACCTGCACACACTTTATCACCATATTAATAGTGCCGCTTTAAGCACCCATTTCACTCTTGCGCGATACGTGCGTGGTGCTACCTGTTGCGCTTCACGGCAGTGGACCCACTATGATATCACCACTGTTCAGACGATATTAACGTGTTGAGAAGACCCAAACAATGTCTACATCAGCTGTTCCCAGTCGCACGTCCGTAAAGTATTTCAAGTCTCAAATCGCTGGACAAGCGGACGAATAGAGCGTCCTTGTAGATACGCCGGCATTCCCGAAGGTATTGTCGAATTATTGTTGACCCCTGTTCGTACGATATGCCTGTCAAGTGGAGCGGCCAGGAGCAATTCAAGGTAGCAGATACACTTTGTCAAAAACGATGACAAACTGAGCAGTGGACATGCGTCGACCCTATGTTATCGCTTTTGTGATGGACAACGCCGACCGACGGCAGCAGGGTAGACATATTAAAGAACATGCGTCAGCCGTTGGCTTAGAATGAGAGAACCAGCTGAAGAACACTTTTACGGTTCAATCGGTATCAATGACGGCGGGAAAGAAGCAGCACCCCCCCCCAAACACGTCTGGCTGCATTGCTTCCGGCCTATCAAACATTTGGATAATCATCCAATCGTGGCACCCCTGTTGATAGACTTAGTTATTCCGCCATTTGCGAGAAGACAGGTCACCACTCAATGCGCCTACCATTGCGACTTCAAAGAGCACTAGAAACAGCGCCCATGTGTTAACATTAACTGCGTTACCGCAAGCGCGATCGACGGTATGATCAAGCAAAAGCGACTGTACGGGAAGGCTGTGGATGGAACCTTTATCTGTCCTTTCGATTCAGTCGTTGGCCTGTCACTCAGAGCGTTGCGAATATGTACAGTCAAAACAAGAGCCACCCCGTCGGACGTCACATTGGCCACTTCTGAACTTGGCCTTAAAATTTCAAGAGTGGTGTCGTCATGCGCAACATTCCAAGACCCGTTGCATTGCTTTTCATCGTGCTACGTTTAAAGGACGGAAAGGAAAGCAATCCTGCTTAATTACAGTTTCTGTCACTACTTGACGCGATGGATTAAATGCGTTTATCAAGCTAAGCTGCTTTGTGGACTCTGAAGGACGTTGATAATGTTAAGGCAATCGAAAAAATGTGCTGCTAATCAAATTGGTTCGAAGATCCATATTTGTACTGCTAAAATACTCGAAACATTTGAACATTAGAAACTTTGTGTTACGGGAATCTCCACTTCTCCTATTCACCTTTCTTTAGTCTCCGGCATGCGATCACCAACAATGCAGTACCTTAGACAACGTGCCCCAACGGCATGCTTCATACGGTGTGGTGACAGGTTTTCGTAGCACCCATGTTTAAACATGAATGTTCCACGTGATGATGAATCCCAGTTCCAACATTCCAGTCCCTAATACTACAGTTTTGAAGTCAATGGGCTCATAATCAAGTTGCTTCTGGGCATTGCCCTGTCCATATGCAAACCCTTTATTTCTGCTCATTTTTAAATTAACGTAGCTTTTGGACCATACGTGGTCCGTCTTCAGAGCTTGTTGGTCACTGCCCAGCCAGTTGCTGTTTCAGCAAGCTCCTTCGCTCCACCAACCAGAGTAGCGACATCAGCTATCCGGTCGAACGTTGACCCGTCCAGCTTAAAGACCCGCCAGCAGCAAGAATAAGGGATTTGCATGCGAGCAGGGCAATATCGTCTAAACACTTTGACTGTGAAAAACTACCTTTTTACGAAGAATTACTTTTCTGAGTCAACGGGTTCATTAAAAAGATTATGAGCAAAACCACTGGTGAAAGCTATGATGGTGAAGCACTGCGCCAGATGTACAACAACGCTCGAATGCGCTCTTCTCTATCTTTAATATTATAGGCAGAAAAAGGGGAATAAACAATGAATGAAGGAAGAGCAGATCCATCGCTTTCATAGCTTCTTTCAATATATAGCTAATTTTAAAATGCAATGGTGCTTGAAATAATAAAAATGGTGTGCCTTATCGGATCCGTCCGTACAAACAAGACCATAGTTAAGGGTAGTGTCCCATTCACGTTATCTTTTGTCTGTCGGCGGTTAATGGGGCGTGGAGGGGGGAGGGGTAGTTTGGAGCTGTTGCTCTGCGTAGCGCCGGCGCAATTCCCCCATAGGATTCGACCTCATGCATACCGCTCGCGAGCTGGATCTGTGGACAACGTTTCAGAGTGTCAGCACCGTTACAATCTGCGCGTTCAAGTCGAGCAGACGTGGGTATAGCGCACAGTGAACGGCGATACAATTGGTTAGCGAACAAAATTGATTGATACAGGTAAAAATCGCCATGTTTACATCACTGGGGCGGACAGGGCGACGCGATATCTGCAAATATGCTACCAAGGGGATCTTTATTGGGCCTACGGACCTCACTGCCGACAGGTACATGTGCTGATCGCAACAGCACAGTCGCTGACTATGCAGGGCCCGCTTGTTCTGGAGGAAACATAGTGCATGTTGTTCATCGGGAGGAGTTGACAGCTAAGAAGTCTGGTACCTGTTTATAGGTTGATAGATACAAGCAATCGCACACTAAATGAACGTAAGTTCTTTTCGAAGAAAGAAACCGTCTACAGGAAAGTCAAGAAATGTTTTTGCCTAGACAGCAATTTTTTATGCACAAAAACAATATATAATCAGCGTATGTAGAGTAGGCTTTGTTTAAAGAAAAACCGATGAACACTCGAACGACTTCCCTCACCCTGCCTGTCGAGTGCAAGCAATCTGTTTTCACGTTCGCCATTCGTGCCTGCGCATCACGCTGCACATATCGCAATAGCAAGCTACATGCAGTGTCATAAGGCACCTCGCCTTATGTGAGGTGGACCCTAGAACCCTCGAATGAATTTTCTTCGAAAATCACTGCTTCCGTACTGGCTTCCTTACGCTCAGCAAGCAAGCAAGCACCACTGCTTCCGTACTCCCTGTTGTGCGCTATGACTGCGACGTCGTGCTTGCCTCCTTTCGTTGCCAACGGATTTAATCAACCGATGCAAGTGAACATAGAAGTGGGGACGACGAAACTGAACGACTTTGCTTCTTCTAAAGGTATTGTCGAGTTGCTCTTGCGAAACTGCAAGCTACACTGATGCCTAACTCTGAACGGTAAGTTAGCACGTTAAGATAGGAAACGTGTCACCGAGACCAGCCGGCCAACTTTTTCTAACGCCATTAGGCAAACTCCGTTTGTACAGATGAAGCTACTTTATAAAAAGGTTTATTGTACTGTATTTATTCGTCCAGCCAATTTTGCCTGATTCGTTGCTCCGTTTGGGTGTTTCTGTTGAGCCTGAAGGCAATGGCCGAGTGCGCACTCGACTTGAAAGTCACTGGACCTAACAGTTCACCGCTGCCTGACGGAATTACATTGCGATACGCATTTTCCTAAGGGACTGGGTAGATGACTCGTTCGTCGTTTACGAAAATAAAGCGATCGTTTACGGAACATAATAATCGAACGTGTGATGAGCCTGGACTCAAAGTTGCACATTGGATATCGTCCTTGAACAATGGCAACTCTCTATCACGGCAGCTTGGAACCCCCTGACGTAATTACGGGTCTCATCATCTGTGAAACTTGAGAAGCAGTGCAACATCGCTAACAGCAACAGCTCAGAGCGTACATCCATTATGGAAACGCCAACGTTCGCAGAGCGAATATCTGTATAATCTAGAGGCCGTCCGCAAACCAGACATTCAGGCATTATCGCAGAAGAAAAAATAAGTATCTCAGCTCTGATGGACAGTTTGAAGGCATGCCACCAATCGAATCACCAAGGCAACAAACCAATCAATCAATGCCATAGTCAACTGAAGATTAGAAACTCATGAAAAGTAGGGAGGTTATGTACATACACGCATCAATAGAACTGAAGTTGTCGGAGTCAGCAACGATTATTCCACTATGAAGGTTTAGACATAATATTGCTACGGCGCCCGTGATCCATCGTTCAGACTAGACCAGTCAGTGTGCCTTAGGGCTTACAACTTCCTAATATAGACTACAAACAATACAAAATCAAACAATTGAAAACAGATATGAAACAACGTCATTTAATGGACCAACAAAAGGATTACATATACGAATTGCACTTTTTAAAAACCAGATGTTTACGTCAGGCCAATAGAAGTTAATCTTCTCAACTGCAGGTGGAATCATAACGCAAGCCGACCTAGAACGCACACATACCAACGCCTCTGGACTCTTAACTAGTCTTTCCTTTAGCACCGAGAAAGGGACAAGTTAAGCTTCCAAAGGTACGTACTTTAGGTGCAATAACAAAAATTGCAAAGGGACTTGCTTCCATAGTCCAACTCAATAAAAAGCGAATAAAGTTACATGCAAACTAAAGAGGTAAAAAGCAAAGCCACGTACACGGCGTAATGATGCTGATGAACGACAATGCTGCCTACCTCGTTAGAAGCCCATCATTAAATCGCATAGAACATCCGGAGAAGCTGCCCTCGCATTTGGAGTATACGCCCGCGCAGTCCGGCTACGCCTACGACGCTGAATGCAATGCCTAAATTAAACAGCAGTGCTCAACGAAACTTTTGTTTAAAAATCCAATCAAATACCATTGACGGCAGTGTAGGCTTTCTGGAACTTCAGGTCATTAAGATTATACACTTCGTCGACAACGTCGTGAACCTTTTGAATGGACCGCCGGAAACGGCCAAACTAGGGGCTAACATAAGCCTCAACCAACGGAATTCGATTAACCACGATTCCTTCATATTCGACAGGCGGAGCTGAGTAGCAGTCGAGCTAAAATTTACAACACTGCACCAGTCGTGCGATGCGAAACATTTCAAACTTACGTCGTTCCCATTAACAACGCTTTTCGAAGTAACATCAGTCATATCCGGGCAAGCTCCAACCGCTTATCAAAAATTTATGCACAGCATAACAATGTGCAAGGAACAGAACGGCTAAATGGCCCCTGGTTCGCATTTAGGAAATGTTTGCGTCAACAAACATTTACTGGTCCACTTTGTAACGAGATGATAAAACGAAAATGTCAACCAAAAGCTAACGGTAATTTTTAGCCTACCAATACACTAATCATTGAACAGGATATTGGCAGGAATGTCAACGTGCCTATACGTCGAGCTGTTGGTCTTAACAAAACGGCTGCCAAACTGAGACTCCAATGGCTCCCTGAAGAAACTTTCAATTTCACTCTTGGCAATGTCCGCCTGCTCAACGTCGCCGCACTGCAACAAGTCAACAAGCTTCTTCCATACAACCCGAGATTCAAACGGGTGCTGCTTATGAATTGGTCGGATAAATCGAGTGCCACTTCCTGAATAGGAAACGCAAATTAACATTTGGAAACTTCAAAGGGAGTAAAGTTGAGCATTCTACCAATTTGCGTAACATCTATTGTTTCCGCCGAACCGTCCGAATAAGTGAATTCGATAGTTTCGCGCCAGTCGCCTTCCGCTCGGCAGAACACCTTTCCTGTCGTCGTTCTCGCCTCGGCGGTCACCCTATGCGATTTGCCACCGTAAAACGGCTTCGTATGAAAGGTGATCACCGCGGCATTGCCGGTCTGCAACGACAGGATTTCTACCTTTCCCCCAAGCTCCATCCACGGAGTTGTCAAAATCGAACGCGCAAAACAGTTGGGATATCGCAGACGGTACACTTCGTAATTCGTTTTCCTGAAAACACACGATGGCCCAAAATGTCGGGATCTAATATGATTTCTACGGAAATTCAAAATAAATACCATTAATTTTGACATTGACTAAAGCGGTCGATTAAGTCCTATTAATCATCTCTTCTACGTGGACGTTAATTTTAAAACTACAAACCCTGTTGCTTACCAATGGGAAAATTGCTTCATACGTATTAACAGAATGAAATTCAATATGGTAACTTTACCAAATGAAAAGGCGAAACAATATTTACCTATCTGGTGGTGCAGCGGGATCAACTTCAGGACAAAGAACAGCGATCTTTGCCTCGCAATCAATTGGTACGTTAATGGACATACCCATGAACTTGGATTTCGCTGATATGGTGCCATTAAGGAGAACGTCTTGATTAGAAGTGCAGGCGAAAAAAGCAGTCATTGGAGGGTGATGGCTTTTCTGTTCAGCGTGAAAACGAACCTTGGCAGCTGAACGATAATAAGAAGAAGAAGCAAAAGATGCAGAGCAATTCGTGGACCAATGGTCAACGCAATTTCCACAAGGGACCCATGTGCACCTGAACAGCTCGCCAAGAACCGGATTGAATGGCTTTCGAGCGACGCCATTTTTGCAACCAAAAAAGAACGAAGTGAGATACCACTTTAGGATGGCAATCAGACGCTTTTCGGAGCTATTGCATTTCGCGATGGAAATAAATTCGGACGTATTGGCGAAAAAGTCGCTGCACGTTTCCAGAAAGGAACGCTTCTGCGATAAAAACGCCGGTAAGGAAACTTTGGTCAAGTCGGTGCCCAATTTTAGTTTTGAAAGCAGAGAAAGTATTGTCTTCTTTTCACATTCAACAGAACCAAGATCGGGCTCGAAGAAGTCCGGTTGTTCTGGTATTTCGTCGCTTTCCTGAAAATCCGCTATGTCTACCGTAAGCGCAGAGCGCGAGACGGTTTCCAAATGCTTTTTCTCATGCTCGACGTTGTCGTCACCCTTTACATTTGCTGGTTCAATTAGCTGGGCAACCTTTGAACTAAGCGAGCCTTCCGACTGGTTTAGGCTATTTGGAATCACCGAAAGATCACTCTAAAACACAGATCAATGTAACCAGCGTACGCCAACCGAACTCTACACCCACCTGCAACAGTCTCAAAGACATGGCGCAATCCTTTAAACCTGTTAGCAAGCTGTTCGCGTAAGACTTGATGGATAAAACTGCTTGATAGCATTCTGGCGAATTAAGCAGTGTCGGCGGTAAGTCATCGACACTACGTAGAAGGGATGCATTCTGCTCAGTAGCAGCGGTCAACACTTTGTGAAAGTTTCCAAATGCCGTTGCTTGTAACGCGGTGCCCCGGTATACCATGTCGGAAACTTGAGGCGTTTTAACCACCAAGTCCAAATCTAGATTCCTGCAAGAAGTTGTTATTCTGGTGCTTGCTGAACCAGTAAGCATCGCATCAAAGATATGGTTTCTCGTAAGAACCTGATAAAGTCTCATGCTTTTTAGAAAGAATCCCATGCATTCGCTCTTTCATTTGCTGATCATAGCATTAGAACGTTCCGAAATCTCCGTACGTACAATGTTCGTAGTCTTTCGCAAATAAACGATGCTACTCTTGATTGGTGACGGTCTACTGTACAAGTTAGGAACGGTGGATATACCCTGAGGGCCGGGGTTGTAACAGGATTTTGCTTAATCTTAACCATATTTTTGCGGTACGACCCGGTGCCTTTATTATAAAACAAATTAGCGTTATTAGACGAAAGCTCAGTGGCTAAGACGAACCTTCCAGAGTTTACCCACTCCATCATCAGCGTGTCCAAGTGTGAATGAAATTACTGGGTAACTTGTTGGTCTGGACCTAGCCTGTACTGCACTGCTCGGGGGTGTGAAGTCACAGGAGAGGACCAATACGTTATCCAATAATTTCATTCTTACTATGACACGTCGATAACAGAGCAGGAAAGCTCCGAAAGATTCATGTGAGTCAGCTTTAGTGCGATGAAGCTAATTGGCTTTGATAAAAAGAAACAGGCCCATATATGATCATATAGCGCAAATTTCTACTGACACTGGATATAACATCAATGGATTCCAAACAGCGACTTAAAAAAGAAAATGCAGGCAAGCATCATGAAAGAATAGAAACGCTCGAAAAGTTCGGCTACGCGTACACCAATAAGAAATATTCCACCTTGTAAAGCACATTCAAATGTTCATATTAATAGTTTGTATTCCGTTACCTTTTCCTACGTTCCGCATGATCATTCGCAATGGTCCGGAGTCTGTTAATCCACTCCTGCTTTGACTTAGTATCCTGTGCCTTAAATCTGTACACGTCGCAACCATAAGGGATAATAGAAAAGGTAAGAGAATCGTCTTCGCTAGGAATAATTTCAGCATTGGCCAAATTCAAGACGCCTCTTGGCTTCACAGCTTTAACGTCACCTTTCAAGTAATATCTACAATGCGCCCATAATGAGTTTGTGAAAGCAAAAAACTGCTAGCATTACCTTAGCTCTCCTTTGGCGGGGTCTAAAACGCACCAGCGATTCTGCCAGCCCTGTATAGCATTGGTGAACTTCAAAAGTTGGCCTTCAAGCGGTTGACGCATCAAATCGAGTTCTTCCAATTTTTTAAACACATCAGCTCGCTGAAGAACTTCCCTCAATTGCTGCTCCTCTACGCTTTTCAAAGCATCGTCTTGCCATTTGATGTCCATTCAGTTCGTGGGCTAAAACAAAATGAGCAACACAGCAACGCCGTTACTGGGCTAACTAATTGAGCACGCAGCCATGAATCATATTATTGTGACTTATCTAAACAAAACGTACAACTTATTCATCCACGACTATACCTCGCACTTTGCAAAGCAAAGTTTAGCAGTGCTAACTGTCCAACGAGGAAGAAGCAGGGCATTCAACAATTGAGATAAATATACACATGGAGCACCGCGTCAGGCAAAATTGACTGCCCAAATAAATACAGTACAATGGTACCTTTTAATCAATTAACTTCTATTGTACAACGAAATTTGCCTTATGGAGTTAGAAAAGGTTGGTAGGCTCCTTTCGGCGGTATCTTCCGTGTTTTGACGTACCGACTTACCGCGAAAAGCTAAATTGAAGGGAACAAGTTGCAATATCGAAAGAGCAGCTCGCCGATACTTTGAGAAGAATCAGAATCGGTCATTGTCACCGAGTTGAATTGTAGCTCCACTTGCATCGGCTAAGTGAATCCGTTGGCTACATAAGGATGCAAGCGCGGCGTTGCAGTCTTAGCGCACAGCACGCTACCTAGGCACTTGGAGACGAAATAAGTGCCTTTCGAAGGAGATTCTTTGAAGAAAATGAGTACACGCGAAGAAAATATCGCATCCGCGAGTTTGGGTTCCACGGTCCACCGCGAATAGCGCCAAATGCCTTGTCACGCGGCATGTGGCATGATTTTGCGTTACGTGCCCGTGATGCGCAGGGCTCAATGATGAACGTGAGAATAGTTCATTTACGGTGTGCGAACAGAGACAGAAGTTATTCGAGTTTGTCGGTTTGGATTTCGCTAAAGGTGTACTTTCTTATGCTAATTATATAATAGTCTGTCGTATACAGACCTGATTTTTTTAAATTATTGCAAGCGACGTTGCCTTTTTTGAATGAATGTTTATTTAATGTTTCGAATACTTATACTTTTGACTAACGGTCTGCGAATAATGAAATTGTTTTCATACTTTGATTGTGCGAACTATTCCTTCTCTCGTTATCTGTTTATCACATACTGTCCAGAGAATCGGGATTCCATTCTATCGCTCAGTGCAAGCCTTGTTACCTATTTACCCACAAAGAACTGTTTTGCTCAAGAAAAATCATGTTCATCTCTATCCTCAAATTATTTAGGCCAGTAACTGCCGACCCACAAAGCGTACGGCCGAAACTGAAGCACGTTGTGAATATGTTTCACTCAATAGTGTCTTTGACTTTGTTTTCACACTTAGCTGCCCATCGTTACTCGCCTGCACTTTCCGTTGAAGGTTAGTTTACAGCTTACGATTAGCGATAACGTTGGTTATTTTTGGGTTACAGTTTGTTTTCTCGAAAATGCCTAATGAGACTGCACAATGCTAAAACCCGCTTTCATGTGAACATCATGTTCTACGAATTTGGCAGAAGTAATGAACATAAATTAGCTGCGATTGCGCGAACGCACGTTTCAACAATAACTTTAGAGAACTGCGGACATTGCATCGAACAAAAGATTTATTTCTTTGTACCAATTAATAATGGAACACTGACAGTGAGTACAACAGATCTTCAAATGTCAAGCAAAGCGCTGCAATGCGTGGTAATTCGAAATATAATTGTTGCGGACTAGGGAGAGCGCCGAATAGATCAATGGGCACGTACGTGCACGTGTTTATTAGAGATACGTCAATTAGGGAGTAATAAGAATAATAATGATGATAGTGCGTTTCCATATATATATATATATATATATATATATATATATATAAAGACTTGTAACGGGTATGTGGATCTTCATTGATGGTTGTCACGGATTTTTCCCGTTTTGTGGGCTTTTTTGAAGTATCTGTAAGTATACTGAAGCGATCTCCCTACCAGCAGATGGATGAGAGTGGTTATTAGAAAGAACGCAGACAGCATACGTACGTAACCGTATATCTCGGAATGCTCGAGTTCCGTCGTCAGCGGTGGTGGTTCAACAATAACTTTAGAGAACTGCGGACATTGCATCGAACAAAAGATTTATTTCCTTGTACCAATTAATAATGGAACACTGACAGTGAGTACAACAGATCTTCAAATGTCAAGCAAAGCGCTGCAATGCGTGGTATTTCGAAATATACGGTTACGTACGTGTGCTGTCTGCGTTCTTTCTAATAACCACTCTCATCTATCTGCTGGTAGGGAGATTGCTTCAGTATACTTACAGATACTTTAAAAAAGCCAAAAAACGGGAAAAATCCGTGACAACCATCAATATATATATATATATATATATATATATATATATATATATTAGGTCGTTGCATAAGTTTTTGCTGTTTTCAACCCGCAAATTTAAAGCTAAATATCTCGGCAAAGAATAAACTTTATTAATCGAAATAAGAACCATCACAATCTACACATTTCTGCCAACGACTCGCTAAGGCATTTATTGCAGTAGCGTAGAAGTCCGGAGTCTTAGAGGCAATGAACTGCTCGAAGGCAGTTTTTGCTTCCTCTTGATTTTTAAACTGTCTCCCACTGAGGAAGTGATCCAGGTGCTTGAAAATATGATAATCCGTGGGCGACAGATCTGGTGAGTACGGTGGGTGAGGAAGAGTTTCATAGCCCAGGTGGTGCAGTTTCTGGACTGTCATTTGTGAAACGTGGGGTCTGGCGTTGTCGTGCAGCAGAATTGGACCCTTCCGATTTGTCAATGCAGGACGTGTACGCTGTAATTTTTCATGCATTTTTTCCAGTTCGCTGCAGTATGTCTGCGCAGTAACTGTTTCACCAGGCTTGAGGATATTGTAGTGGATAATACCGGTTGCTGACCACCAAACAGTAAGCATTACCTTCTTTTGGTGGACATCCGGTTTGGGAAAACGTTTGGGAGCCGCACCTTTATCCAGCCACTGCGATGATCGCCGCCGATTGTCGTACAATATCCACTTTTCATCGCAGGTAACAATTCGTGCCAAGAAAGGGTCGTTTTTGTTGCGCAAAAGGAGCATTGATGAAATCTCGAAACGGCGCAACTTTTGAATCTCGGTCAGTTCATGAGGTATCCATTGGTCCAGCTTCTTCCTCTTCCCAATTCGTTGGAGGTGACGACTAACCGTTGTTTTGTGAACGCCTAGTTTTTCTGCGATATCTGAAGTTGATCTCCGTGGGTCCTCTTCAACAATGGCCCTTAATTGGTCTTCATCAAGGTCACTGGGTCTCCCACTACGGTCATTATCTTCAAGGCTCTCGTTCCCACTACGAAACTTGCGAAACCACCACCGAGCTGTACCGACGCCAAGAGTACCACTGCCAAATGTCATATTAAATTTCCGAGCAGCTACCGCAGCTTTAGTGCCTTGCTTGAACTCGTAAAGCAAAACTCCCCGAATTACCGTCTTGTTCATCCTCACTTTCACCGGTAAAAGAACAACAGGCTAACGAGCTTATGCAAATGAAATAGAATAGATCGATAGTTTGAAACAAGAGCTACAAAATGATATATTATTTGCCCAGAAAGAAACATACAAGCTAAAATAAAACAGTATCAAAGCTAAGAGCTAATAAAACAGCAAAAACTTATGCAACGACCTAATATATATATATATATATATATATATATATATATATATATATATATATATATATTGGAGTTGCGTCACTGTCTCGGTCGGTCGGTGGGGATGCTCGCTCCTCTGCATGACTGATGGGTGGGCGACGAACGCTTGACAGGTCAATGTTAGACCTGACAGTTGATGTCGCCAGCCCGGATGGTCTAGGAGAGGGACTTACTGAACCGTTGGCTGGCTGGGCAGTCGACGAATATGATGTTTTGCACTGATGATGGGTAGAAGAGCACTACCCAAAAGCTCTGCCCATAGGAGTTGGGAAAATGAAAACGTTCTAATACAACGGGTGTTATACTGTGAATAAAATTCTGCGCAATGTATGTATATATATATATATATATACATATATATATATATATATATATATATATTATATATATATATATATATATAATATATATATATATATATATATATATATATATATATGCGCACCCATCTTTCATTGCCTTCCGTCAACGTACTTAGCAGATTTGCGCGGATTTGTTAAGGTGCTTGCCTTAACAAAATCCACAAAGTGAATTGATTGGATAAGGTTGGATCCATTACAATGCAACTGGCGAAAAGCGTCAATCTGCACGGATCGCACTGACAGGGAGACTTGGCTTGCGCAACGCTTTTGTCTTTCGTCCTTTGCGCCGCAAAGTTCAAGGTTCCTCCTTGCTGCTCGACGCTGAATATTTAATGAACATCCGTTGGCGTTGCGCCCTTGTTTGGCACGCGTTCACCATTGAGATTGCAAATGCAAACTTTGCGCTGGGGGCCCAAAGGAACGACGCGCGGACGTTCGACGGTTGCACAGCAAACGAGCCGCGCAGAACCTTTGCAAAATGCCAGCGCTCCGTTCGCGTTTCTTTGCCACAGCGTTCGCCTGGATTTATTGATTCGAAATGCTTAAAATTTGAGATCGCTTTTCACCTAAACGATCAGTTTGCAATATTTACAAGTAAGGTGTACGTTGAACGCGCTTTCAACTTTTTTTCCTTTGAAAAAGTCATCCAACGTGATCATTAGGCAGTTTGAGCAAAGGCTTTATACTGAAGTGTCAATCGTAAGTATATCGAGAGAAGTTGTTACTTTACACGTGAGGCCACTGACGGCGGGAGCGCCCATACGTCGTTCACGACGAGGTGCAATCCTTGAGCGGCGAATTCGGCGGGAACGTTCGAGTAAAAGGGACAAAATTGGCCAACTAAAGCGCAAGGATGGAAATCCGCAATTAGCATACGCACCCTTCGGTCTCCCTGCGCAACTGCATGGAGCTGTCAGCGGAATGGCAGCCAACCGGCCAAGCAGGCGCGCTCGAATTTTGCAAATATATTTACGCAGGTAGCGTTGCACAACTGCCACGCACAGTCTAATGCTAATGTTTGCAGGCCATTGTCGCTTCGCAGTGACTCACTTCCGCTTATCATTTCAATGATGAACAGATTGCGAAATGAGACTTCACCGAAGATGTCGGCCCGCGCAGAAGGAGAGAGCGCCGGCAGGAATCGCCCTCGAACGCGAAGTTGCGCGGGCACCTCGCGGAGGGGCGCCCAAGGAGCGCTAATTTGCATAAATGCTGGTCTCCCCATCTTGGCATTCTTTGAATAGGCCAACTTGGCGAGCCGAACAAAATGGCCAAATAAATCAACCCCAACGGAGCGAGCCGTCCAAGCTCGAGTGCGAACGTGGGTTGCAAGTTGGCGTTGGCCCATTTTCACGACCCATTCATCAAGCTGCACGCAACTCCGACGTAGCAGGACCACCGCAGCTCGCCTCTGTTGCGTCGCGCCCTTTAAGGCGCGGCCACATAGGGCCACGTGTCCACATCACGTCTCCGTGAAGTTCTTACTTTTTTTAAATTGTACGGTACTTCAGCCGGCTGCGCATTACGTGCCTCCAGTTGGACGGAAGAGAAAAGGGGCCCATTAAAAACGGCAACCCCAAAAGCCGCAAAATAGAACAAATTTACATATGCCGGATGAGTCACCAAACGCATGCCAGCTACGAAGATACTTCGACGCAAAGCGCGCAAGAACAGTGCCGCTGCGCACCCAAGGCGGCAGGCTAATATCCCGTTAGGCAACACCGGTTGGGCGTCCTTGGAGAATGCTCATTTGCCTATTGATTCGGCCAAAATTCGGCGTTCCCCCGAGGCGCGCATTTGTTGGCAAATCCAAATGTGCCAAACGAGCTTCATTCCCACCTCCTCCATTGGGGCGGTCGATGGTTCAACACCCTACCTGGTTGCCCAAGGCGAAGTGGCGAGCCTAGACGGTAGCCAATCGCCGGTTTGGGCCCAGAGGTGTACCTACGAACGGGATACATTGGATTCGACCTTCGTGACTTCGGAAAGAGCGTCGTTGGTGTCCGCAGATTTTCTTACGGCGGCACGTTTGGCGACAGCTGACGCCCAGCGTTGCTTGGGTGTTTCGCTTACGCTAGCCATCGTCGTTGACGCAAGAAGCAGCAGCCGGCTGGCTGCTTTCGCTGAAAGACGGCTCGAATCAAACTTGCCATATCAAATAAGAGTTGCTTCGGGAGCACGGCTTCTGCCAACGTTACGTCGGCCATTCGCCCTTGCCGCGCACGCAACGGGGAGCTAACGAGTCGAGTGCACTGCTCAACGGCGGTCTGACGGACCTCTTTTGCAGGATACAATCCCACCCGGTTGACAAAA
>CBXJ02000282.1:4289676-4419757 GCA_000612645.2 Trichuris muris
CCGTAGGGTCGTACAGCGCAAGCTCCGTGCATTGCAAGAAGTCCTTCTTAAGCTGATCGATGGCCATATTGTGGGGCTGATATCATGTGAAATCTGCGCCTTCTCTCAATAGCTCGCGAAGAGGCTTTGTTTTATTAGTCAGTCTATCTACAAATCGTCCGACGTGATTCATCATTCCATTGAACCGTCGAACTCCCTGGACATCTACAGGGCGCGGCATTTTGGAGGTTGACTCCACTTTAGCCGGGTCTGGAAGGATGCTGTTGACTGAGATCGGATGACCTAGGAATGTCAATGAGTTTCTGCGGAACTGACACTTGGCATTTAATGTGAGTCCCGTGGATTTGAGTCGCTCCAATACGTCCCACAGATGTCGATCATGTTCTTTCTCAGAGCTGCCGAAAAGTGGTATATCGTCCATGTGACACACAGAACACCTGGCAAATCAGCCAAGATGTCGTTCATTCGACTTTGAAAATACAGTCGGCCCCCTCCGTGTACGCGTTGATTGGTTCCGGGACATACCGCGTATAACCAAGTTCCGCGTATGACCAAGTCCACTGTGCAGAGTATGTGAAAATACGCTGACAGTGCACATGCTCCTTTCTGCAGACTTCAAGCAGAGTCCAATTTAGTTATAATGCCTAGTACTGTTTGAATACTGGATGCTTTGTAACGTGTTTCATGTATCTTTTGGTCTTATTCCGGCTTTCTTGTTTTTTGATGGTACCTGTAATAAAACTGCAAATGCCCTACAAACGGATGGATGGGCGATTGTTAGAAATATCGCAGGTCACAAACACTTCTCGAAGCTTTCGGAACGCCCTGGTTCCGTCGTCAGCGATCTGCCGAAAGGAATTGACGATAAGCGTTCTGACTTGTGATATTTCTAATAAGCCCACATCCATCCGCTGGTGGGGCATTTGCAGATTTATTACAGCTATCATCAGAAAGCGGGAAAGCCGGAATACGACCAATGCGTAGTACTATTCAAATGTAAGCGAATAGCTGCTACTCAGCGTAGCGAGTTTATCAAACAACCAAATTATCATGATTATACTGCATATTCGTGGAAACAGTGATATCATTTTCAGCGCCAAGGTATAGGCAGCAGTTCTCTGATTAAGATCATGAATTTTCATTCATCTTTGATAGCAAACGTACCATGTGTCATACTTTAATATTTGGTAGGAGGATGCTTAGCAGCACAGAACATCTTCAGTTTTCGATGTATAAAGGATAGGTTAGACGCAATAATCTGCACATCTGTAATGCTGATTCAAATGTAGACACAATTGCGTGACGAAGCGCGCTTCGGTAGCGTAGCACAATATTTTCCCAAACAGCAAAGCGTTTTGCTGTTTAATAATGTAATATGCACCAAGCGAAGTAAAGTAAGATGCACCAAAAGAGAGCTTCACATGAACTACAAGGCTGCTGTTGAGTGGAACCTGTCCATGAGGGTAGTCGCGGCGGTAACCCTGTTGAGAAACCGCGTGACTGTGGGGGGGGGACCAGTCCTCACAGTCAAAGTAGACGACGCTGTGTACTGAATGAGAAGGTACAACTGAGGCCCGTCCTACCCGCCGCAGTGGGTCTTCCTTCAGTGATGTGTGCCTGCAAACCGGGGATTACTTCATGCTGCCTGTACCTGACGGCTCGTCCACCATGCTCATCTCGGTCATATGGCAGAATGTAGCTCCCTGTTCTACGAGCAACGAGTCGCGGGCGTACCACAGCTTGCGGAAGTACGGTTACACGCGCCAGATTGAAATCCACTCCGCGAGTTTTATTATCCCACAGACAGGTGCTAACACGCAGGCTGTGGAGTCATTGTGGACCTGAAGCCAAGCAAGAAAGTCCGGTTGCAGTACACACCGGTTCATGATGGACTCCTACTTGAGGCGATGTGGTGCCGAAGACTTCAAATCGGCGAAGATCCATTGTACACGGTAATGGAAGGTGTAGCCCATAGTTTCTCAACCTTTTCTGCCCCAGGGCCACCCTAGGCCTTGTCAGGGCCCACCAGGGCCCCCCTGGACTCGCCAGGGCCCCCAGATGGCGCAGGACGGTTTGGTCAACGCTGATTGGTCCTTTATACTCCAACACGGACTGGACGCATGGCAGGCGCCCGTTGATCTTGTGTAGCGACCTTACGGTGATATTTGACGATCCGCAGCGGTCAAGCGAAAAGCGCATGCTTGTAGTTCACCTGATCTTCGCTCAGCACCTGCAACGTTGACTGGTGTTTCTTCCGCTGCGGAAAAGTTGCCGGCACTTGTCGTATCCGTTTTCCGCCTTTAATACTGTTCGCAAGAGCTTGGACTGCGTTCATGGAAAGGGGCAATGCAATTCCTATATATAGCTTTATGGCACCTCTGCGTATCGCCGAATAAGCAAATGGCTAATGCGACGGCTGGATTTGCCGCGACGAAACTAACTTCTGGACGTTCGGCTTGAAATTAGTGAGGCGCAGTCGCAGGTCTCCTCGCTTTGCTATTTGCAATCGGTTTCTCTTTTTCGTCAGGAGGTCCGCGACCACGCTAAACCCCCTTTCGGCCAGATATGTCGAAGGAGAGGCGAGCAGCAATTTGCGCGCGATGTTCCATAAGCCTGGGTATGATTCCGCAATGCCTCGTTGGAGCCAGAAGGCTTGGTAGCCATTCTTTAAAAATTTCACCTTTAATTCTTCGTTCGCCTGCAGTTCCACGAGTTCTTCCTGTAGTTCTAGCTCCGCGGCCGAAAAGGGGTCAATTACCCAGTTTGGCACTTCCATGCCAAGAATATCCTCATAGCGTGCGGAAAGATCATGGTGCAGCATGTCTAGGTGCTGGCAGTAGGCTTCGACATCGTCATCTTTGATCTCCACCTTTCTTTGCAAGGCGCAAAGGTTTGGAAACTGCCCTAGCTCTCTACGTGCCAAATTGCGCCTGAACAAAGGGAGTTTCCTGGCGAACCCGCACACAGCGGCTCTTGTCGTGATTAGATTAAGTTCGTCTCCCTGGAGAAGAAGATTCATCTCATTGAACTTAAAATACAAATCTGCCAAGTAGGCTATGTCGGACTCACGTCTCTTCAGGTTTTCACACAAGGCATTGTCGTGGGAAGCGAAAAATTCTACAACCGCTTCGAAAAGGCAATAAAACCGCGTAAGACAGGCGCCCTTTGAAAGCCATCGCACCTCGGTGTGCAGGAGCAGACGCTTGTATTCTGCGTCGCTTTCCTCGCACAACTGTCTGAACAACCTGTCATTGAGCGGATTGCTTTTGATTTTGTTGATCGCATTTATTACTAACTGTAACGAAGAATTCAGCCGATTGCTGAGACGCTTTGCTGCCAAATGTTCTCTATGGATCACACAGTGAACCGCGACGATATCCGGCACGACTTGCTTTAAATGCGCAATGAAGCCACGCTGCCTTCCCGTCATCGCCGGCGCTCCATCAGTGGCTACTGCGGTTATATTCGAAAGCGGTATTTCCTTTTCCTCAAAGAAGTCTTTTAGGACGAGGAAAATCGATTCCCCTCTCATGTCAGTTATCAATTCCTTCGCGAAAAGCGTTTCCTGAACCACTTGCTCCGCTTTTATGAATCGTACATAGGCCAAAAGGAGAGCCTCATTGCCGGGTAGGATGGACTCGTCAAGTTGTAGCGAGAATTGCGTGGTTTTTAGAAACTCGCACAGCGTTTGCTCTACATCCGCAGCCATATCATCGATACGACGCTGGACAGTGTCGTTACTGAGGGAGACCTTCTTAATTACGTCTGCAGCAGGTATATGTAATACTGTGTTAAGCACTTCGCTTATTACTGGAATCAGAAGTTCTTCTCCGATGGTGTGCGCTTTACCGCTTTTCGCGATCAGCAAAGAAATATTATATGATGCAAGCAGGCCATCGTGCTCTTGCGTTCTCGACGTCGATGGAAGCGATCTTTCCAATCTGGGGCGCCTGAGAAATCTTTCGTGGAGCGATTGAAAATACGCCAGATTCTTGTTGGCTTTATCTGGATGCATATTGTACAGATGTTTGACCATCTTACAGGGTCTCATCGACTCATTTGAAAACTCCCTCTCACATAACAGACACATCGGAGCCTGCATGTTACCAGGCGACGCAACGAAACCATACTTAAGATATTCAGCATTGTACTGCCTGCACTTTTTCTTGCTTTCTGACACGGTTCAATCTGTAAAAATTTATTTCTTTCAAATGGCGAATTGAGCGCACTGCAATTGCAGTTCCTTAGCCAATACTAATACTGTTACGGTAGCAAACGTGAAATGACCACCGAGGGTCCGTTTTTCAAGACTTCTTTCCTCGCATTTGCTGGTGCGCAACTCCTGTTTCGTCTACTATACTTCTTCCTTAGGAATAGAACCGATAATTGCTTTCAAATTACAACCTCAGCAACCGCGCCTACTTACTAGGTACCCGTTCCCTTCTATTGCATTTTTGATAATGTTGCACAAACGATTTCACTTACGTGAGCCTGTGACGAAGGGCGAATACTGTAGCAGACGGTCAGCACAAAATGACCACTTCGGCAGTCGAGTACAGCAACTAATATCAGCAATTCAACGGAGGAACGAAAGACCGAGACGACTGACTGACGCGCGCGCTCTCGCTTGGACAGAAGACCTTGTCTGTTAGTGCCCACAGCTTTCTTGCTTTGGCCGTTCCTGTCGCGCCGCCTAGAGTCCGCGTGAATAATAGAAAAGGACCACTATGAATGCTGTTTGTTCAGCGCATACCAGGGAGGAAGGAATGGAAGGGTACGCTTCTATGAGTCGGCGCCTTTATGAGTCGAGGGAAAAAGTGGGGAATGTGCGACGGAAAAGCCGTACGTACGGGAATATATTACCGGCTGCTATTGTGTTACGAACGGTCGGATGGAATGAGTTGTTCTGAAGTTCCGTTCGCAAAAACTGAAGGGCACGGCGCTTGTTTGCACTGCACGAGAAGGAATAGAATAACAAGTTTTTATGGGTTGATAGAAGGGTGTGCAGATGGAACACATTTCTGCGAACTGCTCCCTACGGAAAGGCCAAGGGCTTTTTAGAAGCACGCCATGCACAGAGACTTTTTAGAAGCATACCGGGCAGGAAGGAATGTAAAAGCATGTTTTTCATTGGCTCCTAGAGAAGAAAGATAAGGTCAACGCGTCCTGACTTTGCAATGTAACATTTTCCGTTGGGCTGTCAACGCCTTCCCGTTAGTGGCAAATAGGCCCGCCGTATTACTTTCCTACGCTACTTATTACCGCAGAACTGTTGATTGGGACAATCTCCTGGCGCATTATCCTCCAGGCCCCCCCCCCCCCCGGGGCCCCCTGGCTTCCAGGGCCCCCCTAAAATCTCCCAGGGTCCCCCAGGGGGGCCCCAGGGCCCACGTTGAGAAACACTGGTGTAGCCCAATACTGGCCACCTCAGTGACTTTTGTATGTACTTGTGGCCATTATTGTTATTACTTGTCAATAAAGCTTGTGCGATGTGAATCGGAGGTAGCTTTGTCTATACTAAAAATTGAACATAAGCTGGATACGTGCTCTGAAGGCTTTTGGAGAAAATGCGGTACGGCTGCAATTCTAAGCGCACTGGCAAAACGCTCACCATGCGGGTTTTGCAAGTAGAATAGAGGACAAAATTTTCCGGGCAAAGTATGGTGGCTCACTAGCGCAACTACCACGATCGTGCCTTAACAGTAACAGCGGCGCATTACCCATCATCAGAAACAGTAGCGGACGTGACGCAGTAACCACGATGCCATGCTACTGCAACCCCGTGATAAAAAATAATAACAAATAAATTAAGATAATTTGTAGATTTCAGAACGCCCTGGTTCGAAAGCTACGATAAGCGTTTTTGACCTGTGATATTACTAGTAATCGCCCATCCACCCGCTGGTAGGACATTTGCAGTTTTATTACAGGCATCATCAAAAAACCGGAAAGCCGGAATACGACCAAAATAAGACAGTAAGCAATACGAATAGAAAATCGCTTGTCAAGTTGTGCAATGGTATTATAAAAGTTCGCACACAAGAACTTCGAAAGCACCCATACTCGACAGTGATTCGCCAGTCTCAGTCGATAATGACGTCATGGTCTTCTCGGAAGACCGCGTTAAGTCAAATCCGCGTATAAAAAACTGCGTATACGGAGGGCGCACTGTATATTTACTGGGTACTCAAGAAGTTTTGCGTCTAACGCACTTGCAGACGAGCTGGGAAAACGAAACTTTATTATGATCAAATATAATGTCCTTGAACTTCAATGCACTTATCACATCGAGGTTTCAAATTCATTAGACCACTAAAAAAGTTTTTTTCACGCGAGTTAAAGTACTCTTCAGCTGCCAACTGCAGCTCCTTATCGTCTCTGAAAATCGTTCCTCGAAGGTGCTGCTTGAGATTACCGAATAAAAAATAGTCGCTAGGGGCAAGGTCTGGGCTATAGGGTGGGTGATTGATTTGGCCAAACCCACATTCTTGGATGGCAGCTAGCGAAACTTTTGACCTGTGAGCTGGAGCGTTGTCGTGCAGCAGCAGCACCTTGCGTGACAGCTTTCCTCGACTTTTTTCTTTGATTGCATCACGAAGCTGATGGAGCAAATTTGCATCATATGTACCCGTAATGGTGGCTCATGTTGCATCTAATCAATTAAAAGAATTCCATCCGCATCCCAGAGGATCGTTGCCAAAACCTTCCCCACTCGGGGTTCAATGCGCGCCCTTACCGGTCTCGGAGAATCTGTGTGTTTCCACTGCCTGCTTTGTTGCTCAGATTCAGGGTCGTACTGACTGAGCCACAACTCATCACCGGCTACTATGCGACCCAAAAAATCTTCTTCTGATTTTTTAAACAACTCCAAAATCTCCTTCGAATGCGCTACGCGCAGTTCCCTCTCAAAAGGTGAAAGAGTTTTGGGCACCCAGCGTGCAGTGACCTTTGACAGCTTCAGGTGATCATGAATGCTTTCAACTGTGCCACAAGAAAGCTTAGTCCTTGCCATGATTTCTGCAATCGCGATTCTTCTGTTCTGCAAAACCATCTTCTCCACAGCTGCGACGTTTTCATCAGAGGTGGCTTCAACGGGCCGACCAGACCTTGGTTCGTCACAAATGGATTCTCTGCCCCGGCGAAACTCCGCGATCCATCGATTGACTTGGGAATAGGAGAGAGCATCGTCCTTGTAAACTTGGAGCAGTCGCCGGTGGATTTCATCGCTTCGTACTCCTTCGCGAAACAAAAACTTTATGACAGCGTGTTGCTGAAATCGTACGTCGCCGCGATTCTCCATTACTCGCATTGGAAAAAAAGGTCCTACTGTAGCAAGCAGACAGATATTATCAAGTAACTTTCTGTGCAATCATGACTGACGTCTATCTACACCAGTGTTTCCCAACGGGGGCGCTAGCGCCCCCCTGTGGGCACTGGAAAGTCTTTGGGGGGCGCTGAAGTCGAAAGGGGCACTTGGGGGGCGCTGGTAAGCCTGGGGGCGCTAGCGCCCCCCCCCCCCCACCTGCGGAGCTAAAGGGACGCCAAATAATTCTGCTGAGTATAGTGCATGTTTGACGTTGGATGGTGGTGAAGATGAAGGTGAAGTCATGGTGAAGCGACTCTAGATAGTCGCTTCACCAAGACTTCATCGAACGGTTCCAGGATATCCTTTCTCTGGAGGTCCCAGATTGGGTCATAAACCCTTTCTCTGTGGTTGAGAATGCAGGATTACAATTGCAGGAAGAGTTGCTAGAGCTGCAGGTCAATGAGAAGCTCAAGTCAAAATTTAAACTTGGATACAGAACCTTCTGGATGCAACGCGATATCTCACGTTTCTACCCAAGATTGTGGTCTGTAGTGAGGAAGCTACTTATTTCATTTCCTTCTTCGTATGTAGTTGAGCGTGGATTTAGTGTCGTTGCGGACTTGCTAACGAAGAAGAGAAACAAGCTGGAAATTGTAAATCGGGGCGACCTGAGACTCCGGCTAACCAGCATAGAGCCGAACATTGAAAAGCTGCTCTCGCTGCGTGGTTTCCAAGTCTGACAATGAAGTTCGCTCGCTCTATTACACTTGTGACTACAGCAAGTAAATTCATTAGCGTTATGTACCACATTTTTTCGGCTAAGAATATTGCGTGGGCGTTCAACTTGCTCTGGTAAACCATGCTCCCGCCTAGGGGGGCACTGGAGAAATTGCTGGTCCAAAAGGGGGCGCTGGCGAGGAAGCCGGTGGGAAACACTGATCTACACGAAAATAATAAAAAAATATCGAGACACGTAGAACAGGTATGTTCGACGCAAAACTTTTTGAGTACCCTGTAGTGTCAAGATGGCGTTCACCCAAGGTCGACGGACAGCAGGCGGCGGACTCGTTGATGATTGATTTGTCCCGTAGCTGTCACAACTCCTGCTGATTCAAGGTGATGTGACTTTGCCTTCTTGCAGCGGGCGGTCGTCCACTATAGTCCGTAACAATGGTAATTGGGAGTGGAGCGCATTCGCGGGTGCAGTTCTTCTATTCAGGTACATCAACGAAAATTTGGTAGATGAGCCAAATTCTGCATCTCCACTGGTCGTTGGGGCACCGATTAGTGGCTCCCAATGCGGCTGGTCATGGCTAATCACATCATTGTTCAGGCTTCAGTACCTTCAGACGTTTAGTATAAAGGCGATGCTTCCAGTATATTTCAGCGTTGCAACAAGCTGCCGGATTGAGCAGTAGAATATCATTCTCCAAACGGCGTAGGAATTAACATGCGCGGATGAAGCGGCCACCATTATTGCCGCGACTGACAAAGCGGCCACCTTGACTGTGCTCTATGGCGAATGTACTCTTCACAGTGGAAGCGGCATGAGAACACGGCGGCCATGACAGATGTCATAACATTGGGGCGCTGTAGACCCATTTCTGCCGTTGCACAACCACTTCATATAGTAAAAACGGCGGCCATGGTTCGTCTGAAACTTCGCTGTCCGTAGAACACTGTCCAGTCTTATTCATTCATCTATTCTGATGCTTTTGCTATCCAACTACATTGCCAACCTCCGTGCTCGTTGCTTGGAATATGCTTGCGGCAGCAATTCGTCGTAGGAATGTTGCCTAAGCAGCTGCTACATTGGAGAGACACCGAACGACCCTCATAGCTGCTGCCGTACAAGCATTGCGTTAAAATGGTTGGCGTAAAAAAGCTGACCGAGACAACAGTACACCCAAGTATGCGCAAGTACAATTTCAGTAGCAGCGGCTGTCGCTCACCGTTGTTCAATATAACGTATAAGCACAAACAGGATCTTATCTAGAATTTCCACCCGTTCAGTAAACCACGCTAGTTCCAGCTACGTCACAGTGTCCGTTCGGCAATTGTGGTGATGTATTTGAATTACTGATTTTAACCGATGCGCACGCAGCACTGTAACGTCCCGTAATCGATTCAGAGCTGAACGCTTTGTTATATCCAGCACAAAAGGCTCAGCATTCACGATTCAGGTGCATCGTGCCTTAAGCTTATTGCCTTTTGTTAACACCTCCGCCAGACACAGGACACCGCTCACCCGTCAACCTTTATTCCAGCTCATCAATACCGTCATCAAGGAAAAGCAAGTACACTTGAGCGTTGAGATAAGTTACACACTACTACATTCCTCACCCTTTAAATGACTGCGTACCCCTACCATTTGGGGTTCTTCATTGCCTCATCGACCGACGAACCATATTCGACGCCGGAAACGTTTCGTATGACGGCGGCGTATGTATTCCCTCAGCACGTATCTGGTTAACATGGCGTTTCCACAAAATGCCATGAACCTTAATCACATATATGACATTGCCCTGACGTTCCATAGTCCTTTCCCTTACTCAGGGGTGACCTGGCTTGGTAAAATCGCGCGTCCACACCACTTGGTTAACAAAAACCGATCTGCCTCTACCATGGACAAGTTCTCTTTTTCTCTTTAGCTCATTGTTCGACGTGCAGATTCCCTCGTGGGATCAAGAGGTCCAAAACCGTTCTTATTCGTCTTTTCATCAGCAGCTCAGACGGGCTGCAGTGGGTGGTCGGGTGTGGTGTACTTCGGTACATCATTAAAAACTCGCGGATGCAGTCCTTAATCGTTTGTCGCTCGTGTTTCTTCTTCAGCGCTCGCTTGAAAGTGTCGACAAACCTCTCCACTTGTCCATTTGATTGAGGCATATAAGGAGCTGTTGTCAAATGTTGGATTCCATTTGAAGCACAGAACATTGCAAATTCAGACGACACAAATTGTCGACCATTAT
This sequence comes from Trichuris muris, assembly GCA_000612645.2. Classification (NCBI taxonomy): domain Eukaryota; kingdom Metazoa; phylum Nematoda; class Enoplea; order Trichinellida; family Trichuridae; genus Trichuris; species Trichuris muris. Next base: position 4,299,952 of record CBXJ02000282.1, read on the forward strand.
TCGTAACAAGCACTGTTGGCATTCCCTGATGCGAAAATATTGTTTTCAGTGCGTCGATGACGCAACTCGACGTGACATTCCCAGGAGTGCTACTTCAGGCCATTTTGAATAGGAATCCACGAGCAAAAGATAAGTACGTCCGTCCACAGGGCCTGCCAGATCAATGTGAAGTCGCTCCCAGGGCGTACTAGCCGCCAACCACGGCTTCAGGGCACAGCGTGGAGGGTTTTTCTGTACCGTTCGACAAGTCTCGCACGTTTGAACCATTTCTTCGATGTCGCCGTCCATCTTGGGCCACCAGCAAAACTGCCGTGCTGATGACAACATCCGGTCCCGACCAGGGTGACACCTGTGCAACGTTTCCAAGACTATTCGCTGAAGAGCTGCCGGAATTACCATACGTACTCCCCACAGAACGCAGCCGGAACATACGCTGAGTTCGGCCCGTTTCATAAAAAGAACTTCAAATTTTCCCGGGGATTTTTAGTCGGCCATCCTGTCAAAATGTACTCGCGTACCGTAGTAAGTATTTCATCCTTTCGCGTATATTCCGCTACCTCCGCTGCCGTCACAGGCATTTCTCTTCTTGCCTCTTCCATCAGTTGACGAATCATCAGTTCCCCTGCGGCCTCCTTTTGGTCAAACTCTGCGTTGAAAAGCTCCTTACTTGTCAGCGGCAAGCGAGATAACCCATCTGCGTGTCCAAAATCCTTTGTATTACGATACTCAATCTTGAAGGTATAATTCATCAAAGTGACACACCAGCGTGTCAAACGTGAGGCTGCCGTCTGTGGGACGCCCTTTTTTGAGCCAAAAATAGAAACAAGAGGTTTATGATCTGTCAACAGAATGAAATCTCGTCCCCACAAATACTTGTGGAACTTCTTCACGGCGTATACTAATGCCAGGGCTTCCTTCTCTACTTGGGCGTAATTCCTTTGGGCCTCGTTTAAAGCCTTCGACGCATGGGCAATGACTCTGATGCTACCATATTCCAAACGATGATATAACACCGCGCCGACGCCCACATTTGAAGCATCTGCCGCTAACACAATGGGTATATGGGGATCGTAATGTGCTAATAGCAGGGGCGACTTTAACATCGACTTGATTTGCTCAAAAACTGCCGACTCCTTTTGTTTCCATGTCCAGGAAACTTCTTTTCTCAGTAGTCTGTACAAGGGAGCAGCAATATCCGTTAAGTGCGGAATGAAGGGTGCATAAAAATTAACCATTCCCAAAAAAGAGCGTAAGTTGGCAAGATCTTGCGGCGGTTTCATTCGCACAATCGCCTCCGTCTTTTTGGGATCAGCTCGTAACCCTTCCGCACTGACAATATGTCCTAAGTACTCAACTTCCTTCTCCATAAACTTGCATTTCTCCCGCTTAATGCGGAACCCAGAGTCCAAAAGTCTGGACAAGACTGTCTCCAATGTACGTAGATGTTCTTCGTCAGACGCTCCCGTAATGATTATATCATCAAGATACGCTGCTACCTTGGGAATACCCGTCAGCATTGCGTCCATGGCTTTCTGGAAAATTGCCGGTGCTGCCTTCACACCGAACGGAAGTCGATTATATTGGAATAGGCCTTTATGCGTGTTTATGACCACCATTTTCTTGCTCTCTTCATCGAGCTCGATCTGCAAGTATGCGTCCGACAAATCTACTTTACTGAATCTTTGTCCGCCGTTCAAGGCCTGAAAAAGATCCTCCGGGCGAGGAATCGGATAAGAATCGGACACGAGTCTATCGTTCAAACCAGTCGAAAAATCTGCGCATAGGCGAATTTCGTTGTTAGACTTTCTCGCCACCACGATCGGAGCTGCCCAGTCCGACCGATCCACAGGAGTCAGCGTCCCCAATTCCACGTAGCGCCGCAATTGAGCTTCCACTGCTTCTTGCAGTGCAGACGGCACAGGATACGGTTTCCTGAAAACCGCCTGGGCCCCTGGCTTTGGCTCCAAGTGTGCCTTAATCTTGATGCAATGCCCTAAACCTGGCTGGAACAGCGTTTGAAAACGATCCAGAATGCTTTGCAGCCGGGCGTCATTACCAACACAATGAATCGATGCATCGCCCTTGAAAATGTTCTTTATAGAAACAGCACCTCCCAAAACTTCCAACCAGTCACGCCCCATCACATTCACTACCGCGTGGTTTGCGACTCTTATGCATTAGCTGGCCACCGCATTCAACGGACACTGTCGTCTCACCCTTTAACGGTACGAGATGCCCTGAGAAACTGCGTAACCGGACTGTGGGTGGTGACAACACAGGAGACCCGATACGTCTCCACAACGTGGGATTTGCAATCGTTACACTGGCTCCGGTATCCAGTTCCATTACCACTGGGTGTCCATCAATCGTGACTGCCACGGTAAGAGGATTCGGTGTACCCGTACGAACAACTTGCAACATTGCGGTCTCTGTTCGTTTTACCTGATACCCAGACTTTAGGCGCCTATTCGGTCGGTAATTTACGTGCTGTTGACGCTTAGCATACCTGTCCGTTTTGCTTTGTCGACACATACGAGAGAGGTGTCCCGTCCGTCCGCAATTGAAACATTTAAAATTGATAAAAGGGCACTTGCCTTTGGCGTGGACATTTTTGCCACAGCGATCGCAGCTCTCCCAAGCGCGATCCATAACAGTTTTAGGCGGGCTGGTCTTGACAGCATGGCATGACGTTGCATCCATCGCCACCCTCGGCGTATTTGCGCCCTCGCGCTGAATGTCTTCTGACACTTGCAAGTAGGTCAAGGCGTCGTCTAACGTCAAATCCTTCCCTTTTGCCAAGAGCTTGACCCTGACGGCCTGGTTGCTTATGCCATTGACAAACTGCACTACCAGCGCCGCGTCCGTGTCAAAATTGTCAAAGTCACATTTGGCTGCTGCGTGGCGCAAGTAGTTCGCGAACTGCATGGGCGTTTGATGCGTCTCTTGTCGTAGACCGAAAAATTTTGAGCGTTCCTTCAGTAGAGCGACGCGAGTTCCAAACAACTTTCGCATTCGACTCTCCAGGTCAGCGAAGTTGAAATCGAACGGAGATTTGGGCAAGCAGACTCGCCGAAGTTCTTCGAAGGCTTTCGGCGCCAGCGAAGTCAGTAGACAGCTTCGCTTCAGACCATCATCGATAACCACATGCATGTCGAGATACGCCCGAAATTGTAGGAACCAGGTGTCCCAAGCTTCGGCCTCCGGTTCAAACAGCCTATATGCGCCAAGCGGTTTACGCTCCATCGAGTCAGACGAAACCTAGGGGACATGAGACGTCTACCGAAACCTAACTCGACCTACCGCGAATACAAAACTGCTACCGCCAAAGTTCGAGACAATCCTCGTCGCCAATTTGTTAACGCCTCCGCCAGACACAGGACACCGCTCACCCGTCAACCTTTATTCCAGCTCATCAATACCGTCATCAAGAAAAAGCAAGTACACTTGAGCGTTGAGATAAGTTACACACTACTACACGTTTGGCTTGAGCTTAGGTTTAGGTTGTGGACAAGTGTCCTGCTTTGCCCTTTAGCTTAGATTAGGTTACCCTTGACGCTCATCGTTGTAGAAACGCTGACAACGAAAACGGGAGAGATTTTCCAAAGCTCCGTTTACGAAATAAAAATTTTTTGGTCACCGGCGTTATGCCGTGTTTACTTGCAAAGATTAGACTGCCTGGATAAACCATCGTCCGCTATGCTGTGCCTCATCAACAGGAACAAACAAGCGAGAGCGTTTTATTGAACAGCAGCCATATTTAAGAGTAACTCCGGTGGCCAGTACATAACAATATGCTCAATGATTTTCAGGAAGGGGACTTCTCACTGCACGCCTGTGTTCATGATTTTAGAGAGATGTTATAAAGGACTAAAGGCATTGTACTTGCGACAAAATTGATGTCATGGACATCCACGAAAACCTAAGCTAAGAATAAGCACGAGAGGACGTTTTGAAAACGAAACAGACAATTAGAAACAACGCGAATTGGCAAACGCTCGGGGTAAAAATCAGTAATTCACATACGTCACCAGAGTTGCCCAACGAACGCTGTGACGTAATTGGAACTAAAATGGTGCACTATACGGGGGAAATTCAACATAAGACCCGACAAACCACTAGTAAATAATGAATTACGCGCTTACTGGGCAGCTAAGACTTCCTTGTCGGTTTGTAGCTTTCTCTTTCAAGTCGTTACAAAAGTCTCTGCAGTTTGTTACGTGGGAAGTTCGTGTGCCTGTCAAAGGAATGATCAGGTTCTTTAAGTAGGTGCAAAGGTTTGGAGTAATGCTACCTACGGTAGACTGAAAGGCACAAGACTCACTCCAAATGATGTACTTGTCAGCTACGACGTCAAAGACTTGTTCACCAGTATTCCCATTCCACATGCCACTTCCGTTCTAAAAAACCTTTTGGATGCAGACACAGAACTATCACTAAGAACAAAACTTAACCCGGTTCATATCTCGAAACTTTTGTCGTTTTGTCTATTAGAAGGTAGTTATTTCAAATTCGGTAATGAGTTTTTTGCACAAAAGGATGGTGCCCCAATGGGCAGCCCTCCGGTTATAGCTAAGATTTTTGTAGAGCATTTTGAAGAAAAGGCCTTCCATGACTTAGACAATGAAATATCACCGCATTTCTTTAAACGGTACGTTGACGACATCTTTGCGATCATCAACGAAGGCAAAGAGGAACTTTTCCTTAACCATTTAAACAGCTTTTCCCCGATAAGATAAGACTAACAATGGAAAAGGAAATGGATATGAAACTCCCATTCCTTGACGTGCTGGTTATAAGGACGAACGACGTACCTAAAGTGACGGTTTACAGGAAACCTACAAATTCAGGCAGGTACTTACATTTCACTTCACACCACCCTATCTCCACCAAACGTGGGATTGTCAAAAGGATGGTGGACAGGGCGGTCTCCGTTTGTGACAAGGAATATCTTCCTCAAGAAATTGAGTATATCAAGAATACACTGCGCAAGAATGGCTATCCAATTAATTTCGTTTCATCGATCATTAGAGATAGCTTAAACCAAACAAGATCGAACCAAGCGACGAGGGAGTAAACTCAACCGCTTAAAATTACAATACCATACGTACAAGATCTTGGAGAAACTATCAAACAACTTGGACGTGGATTAAACTTCAAAGTCTTCTTAAGAGTTCACCCAACCTTAGATCGATCCTAAGATCTGACAAGTCAAAAGCCCCAAAGGAGGAGGTTCCCGAGGTTGTTTATCAGATTAAGTGTTGTTGCACCGCCTCCTATATAGGAGAAACGGGCAACAGTTTACTTCACAGATTTGGAGAACACATGGCTGCGATCGAACGATACAAAACGGCGCGGAATAGAGGAGAAGGCGCATAAACGAAGAAGAGGGCACCCACAAAGACTGGATCCTAAAAAGGTCATAGAAGACACAATTAAAGCCTCAGCGGTCGTTGAGCACTACTCTCAGTGCTCTAACGACATTCAACCTTCGCGAGAGCCGCTTTTCCCTCAGGAAAATAAAAGGAGATCTGTTTATAAAAACTAACAGGTGCTTCAATCGCGACAAGGGTGTGGAAGTCAGTGATGTTTGGTCAACAGTAATCACAAAAATGGGTTGCTGTAACCTGCACATCTGAACCCGCACCCCGATCCCCTTCCCATATTTGCGTTACCCCATTTGTGCAATTCGCTGACGACAGTGCAGGAGGCTCCGAAAGCTACGAAATCTTCTCGTGAAAGGTACGTTGTATTTCCTCGTTGTTTTACATTGTATCTTTTTCGATTCAATAAACGGGTTCTGTGATGTCCTGGTACCTGCACATCAGTACAGGAAGCTGGGTTACCTGCTTGCCTTATTACTGTGTGATTGTTTTTCGGGTTCTGGTGTGTGTCCGCAGGTTTGTAATGTGTGCTGAGTAAAGGTTGCAGACATAACAGGTTCCACTGCCGTGCCAAGAAGAATCCTCTAAACTAAATACAACAACCCGTTATGAAACATTTCGCTTTCAAGAGAGATTGAACTACGAAATTGACTTTGGAATTGCTGCTTTTACGAACCGGCGCGTAAGTTCTCATAATTACGAATTACTTACGGATTCCTTTCAACAAGTTTACAGTAAAAGATACTACTTGCGTAGCTTTCGGCAATACTTCATTCCGGAAAGCTACGCAAGTAAACTCGTCCCTTTAAAAACCAAGGGTTGAGATTCCATAGGCAATTTGTAGTTTAAATAAAATGAACTTTTGAATATTAATGAACATTCCTACGAAAACAAATTGCACAATTCAACAAAATTGTTGCGAGTAATATTCCGTGTAAAACAGCTTAGATGATCAACGAAAATTGGTTTGCGGGCACTTGAAAAGTTTGCCAATTATTCATAGGATTAGTAAGTCGAAGATAGCAAAGCAATCCATAATCCATTGAAACTACATTAGGAATTCCGAAAGTAACACCCGTGGTGGTTATCCACCTGAAAATGCCAACAGAATTCATCGCCAGTTTCGCTAAACAGCGCAACACAACCCTATGCCTGTGAAGGAACAACGTTATTAATGTGGTCATCACAATGCCACGTATAGAACATTTAGAACGGCAGCAGCCACTGCTTAGCAACACGGGCTAATTCCGTTATCCGTTAGCACTAACAGTTCCATAATGGTAGCTCCATCAACTATAAACAATTAATTTACCTACTCGCCGTGAACTCCAAAGAGTGCATCCACTTAAGTAAATGCTTTCGAGTACATGTCTCAAAATTTGATATGTAGATGATGTTGTCAATTCAAACGCCCACAAGCAGGTAAGACAAATTACGAACGAAACTGGAAACGTACCGTCGATGACTCAACCTGAAACCAATGACTTTGCTGCTACACTTTGTTACCCGTACAACGCGCGTGCTTCAACTGTACATCCACCACTGTAAGAAAAGCCACACTCGACAGCAAAGAGGCAATTTGGTACTCTCAGCAGTCCTCGATTGATACAGTACTATTAGAGTGCAGGTGGTGTTCAATTAATTTACAATAAACAAGGATAATAAATCTCTGGAGCAATATTGCTTGCAATGCATCATTTTATAGTTTCCAACGTGCTATGCTGCTTAATAAGTGGAATTAATCGCCAAGCTGCAAGAGATTACTGGGATACACATTGCGCTATGCATCATGTGCTTGATCATTATAGGCACCCCCCTTTGTAGAGATTGGGACCTACTAACCCGTTAAATATAGGTGATATATACTAACTGGGCACCTGTAGGCAACTCGTACTAATCTGACAGCTGTAAAGCGGTACCTATTAACCTGATACTAACACGTAGTCATTAACATGGCACCTAAGAACCTAATAGACCCACCCCCAACTGTTTAGGCAATGTATTTAAACAGCGTTCACTTAATCATTATTATTATTCTTTCCTTCCCTCTCCGTTTTCCGTACTCTCCGTTATCACCGTTACCGTTGTCGTTCTAATAAGCGGCAATCGCTGTGGGTTCTTGTGTTTTCGCAAATCCAACAACGACACATCAGTCTGAAGAGATTGTTATGATGGCGAGAGATAGAATACAGGATGATCTCGTCATTCCATAGCTATCTATCTATACGGCCATGCTTACCGAATCGTCTGATAAGCAATTCCAATATTCAGTTCTCTCGTGTTTCAAAGACTCGACATGCTTTTATTTCCAGTTTTACACGACTGCAGCCTTCTGTGTCTGTCCGTAGAATTGCCAAAGTCAACACGCGCGAAAGCTTTCCAGGGCATGCTGCCATTTTGCGAACCGTATACGCGAAATGTTTTACAGGCATAAGGAACTGTGATTTTGGAAACAGAGTGCTGAGTAATGAAATACTCATACTATTAATAGTCGCAGAGTGATTGTTGCGAAACTGTTACAGCTATTTAGTCGTAAGAAGGATTATCATGAAGCCTATTCCACTTGCGGTGTACATGGAATTATTCAGCTTATTATATTTACCACGACATGATTTATGACTGTTTTGAACTTGCCGACTCATTGTAGAGTTAATCGAGCATGGCAACGAAGCTTAGTAAATCGACAGTGATATGCACGTTCATTTCGGTAATTTATGGCTGTAACACTGACATAAGAGGTAAAACAACTGTTCTCAACGAAATCCTAGGGTCCATCGACTGAACAATAGCGTTTCCAGGAAACCCATTCAGGTTAGGAGTTCAAAACTGGCAGTAGATCACCGTGAGTTCGAACGATATCGTTGTGGTTTGTATTTGCCCTGATTGATGTCGACGAACCACAGAGGATAGTCTCTTGCTATCTCCATCCAAGTATGTTTGTGCGCAGAATGATGTTACAATAAATTACAGTCAGGTGTCTGAGGTTGCATTAGTTTCTGTCCGTGTCTACGTTTCGGAAAGTGAAGTTCAGCACATGCTTTGCCAGTTCGTTTCCATGAATTCTTTGCAGTATGAAGCATTGTTGCATGTTTGTTAAAACGCTAGTGAACTTCAGATAATTAGCATGTTCTTTGCAACAATGGCCAACCACGAAAAGCAATTCCAGGGAGAAGCGACGCTGTCTATGGCACGCTAATGCTTCAGAAATTTAAATGAGAAAAAGGCTGGTCATGTAAAAGACAAAGAATTTATTTAATTTTCAAGTTGCTCGAACATTATTTCACTTGCCCAATTTCGAAGAAGTCCGTTATTGAGCGAAAGGAACGCCATACGGAAATAGTAGTGACCATTCGCCTCGAAATGTTGCAAAAAGAATGGCGTTATTAAGAACTAACTTGCCATGCAGGAGCGATGTATCTATTTACAAAATCCACTTCGACATGCGTGAATGCCATGACATGTGGAATACGCCACGATGTGTCAGTATTTTTCAATGAACTTCCTGGATTTCTTGAAGAATTTCATGTATGACTACGGATCTTGCTGCGAACCAGGGATGTCGTTTATCCCAGGAATGTCCTTGAGATGACACCCAAAATTTACGCTGATATCATAAGCACGTGGAACATCGATATATGCGGATTACGACATATTAACATTTTTCGTATGTGCACGTGACCGTACTGAAGCACAGTTCATATTGGGGACAGTCACGACGCAGTAAACATCATGCCTTCAGGAGAAAGGTGACTGCTTATATCCTCATTTATACTCAGATCAATGAGAAGGTGCCGTGTCTTCGTTTGAACGAAACATATCCGCTGTTGCTGCATTATGTTGAACACTGCGCACAACTCATACATATAGTGCAACGAGGTAGTAGCAGCATAAGTCAGCCGTGTAACCGGGAATTAGAGCATGCGTAAATTCTGGTATGAATTCGCAGTAGGTGCTATGCATAACACTACACCAGCTCATTGAAGCCTGATTAGTGGAAGAACTTTTGTAAGCACGGTGAGCAGCAGATGCTGTGGATTCAAGCAGAAAACTCTCGCACAGATGAAACCTGACGCCAAATCGTCTTGTGAACACATCTTTTCATGCATTGACATGGATGTCACCATATAAACGCCAGTTTTCTGTGCCAACCAGAGCAACGTATCGCCGTAGTTACTATTTCATGATAGAAGTAGAGAGTCTTGAGCATTCAGTCTATGGCCCAGTAGCTAATCGTTAGAAGAAAAACTATAGCACAGCATTGTGCCATAGGATATCATCAGTACTGGACGATTGGTAGCGCTAATCCATATCTTCGAATGAGGGCACAAAGCTGCATATCGTTCAATTAAGCAGCAGAAGGACCAACAAAATTTCTATCCATACAGAGACATTGAACCTAAACAGACTTGACGCACAGTGCTGACAGACGCACGCAGCGCGGTCAACGTCTGATATGATACTGAGCAGCGGAATGTTTTAAATCGACATAGTGTTCTTTATGTGATTTTCAGGCAGTCAAACGTGGATACCTATTTTGCTGGGAAGCACTTTAAAATTTATCACTTTGCAACTTACGAATGCAAGCTTTGCTCAGCTGTTTCGTGTAATATTGTTTTTACTTCCATAAGAGAAAAGATGTTTTCCGCCTAATAAATGTCAGTTAAAAACTACATTTATTTCGAAATGTATTTGTCGGTTATTCCGACTGCAGTAAAATGCATAGCTTTACCGCATTTGCGATTGCTTTTCGAAGTTTGCCATAACGTAAATACAGAGGAACCTTTATTAGTTGATCACTCAAGGGCGGAAAGAAGTTCGTCAGCATATAGGGTCGGTCAGCATACAGACTAACCCCTGGAATTAAGTCGTGAACATCTTATAACTCATTCGAAGCACTCTACTGAAGAAAGAATGTAGTGAACCATATGGGGAAACGTCGCGAAAATAGAAGAATAGAAAGTAAATTGCTATTAAGGCAATGGAAATAAAAGAGTGAGTAATATAATACAACGAGTACATTGTGTGGACGGGTCGGTGCGCATTTAAAAAAAGGCTCTGTCGCTGTCTGCATCGCTTTTTCGCGGCAGATATAAGTGGTATAAGCAAAGTCAGCGTTGACCATTGCACTAAACATATCGAAACATTTTTACCAGCAAATAACTTCAGCTCATGTAGTGAATGGCGGACGTCGTCGGCTGTTAGTGTCTCTTCGACCCCTGTATCGCTATCGCTTTCTTTTTCTAAATTATCAGCCGACGTATTCATTTCCCGCGCGTCGGATAAAGCTGCTTGAAAAATAGATTCTGCATCAGGTTCATTACAAGTCACCAATTAGTCATTCATTGTAGCGATGACTTCGAAGTCTCCTCCTGGGAATGTTCCTGTATTGGGTGTACTGTCTGAGGAAGCTGTAATGCCTGTTTCTGCACTAGTTACAAATCCAGCTTTCTGGAATCATTTCTTTATTGCTTATGGTTATTCCTTCCGCTGGTCAACTGATGGAGTTCGAAGCATTGCGTACTTAACAGTCTGTTTCTCAATTACGGTGGTCAAAGCAAAACATACAGAATTGGCCAACATATGGAATTGACTCTTTTATGCTTACCAGTGGCGAATTAGCTCACCATAAAACGTGCAGACAACATGACGATGGCATTCAGTCTATAGAGAAAGTCAACATTGGTTGCTTCACTGTATACAGTGCTGAACAAAAAGAGATACTTTGCATGTGAGTATACAAGCTGTTACCACGCGACTGCATGTTATTATTTTACAGTATTGTAAGGTAGGCGATTAAACAAGATTTCGAAGGACGATTGCCAACATTGAGTGTAAATGTCGAGCAATGTGTCCTGTTGCTATTTCCTGAGATGGCTAATCTTTTCTCGAAAAATAGCCCTGATGACCACGACTTCCTTAACGGCACAGAGAGTACAGATATCATTGACCAAAGTCCGTTGCTTGAAGAACAACTGATGCAAACGAATGCCATAGGTTCCATCGCTAAACATCCAGCTCAAAGTCAGTTTCCTGAAGGCCGATCGAATTTGCACAGCTGCTAACGGATGTCCATATGACTGTCCTATAATCATCCATGTGAACGCTACGGTTCTCCTGATAGTGCAACGTAAAATTAACATTGGAAGAATCCGTCCAGGCTTGCTGTTCATGAATACGCAATGTAATGTTCTGATAAACTTCTTTCGCTATAATGGCTGCATATAATCGTTATGTAGTCGAGTACGTAAGCAGAGATGTCTGGCTGACCAGATAAATGGAAAAGCTTTTCTGTTCGAATGCACAACAGCGACTGAAAGAAGGGGGAAAATGACAACAGACGTCGAAGTACCGATCACCGTCGTGAATAGCCTGTCTGCAATCGTTTTAGGTAAGAAGTACACGGCATTAGTCATTTATGTTGTCTTCCGTATCAGCGGTTTGGGGAAGGGTGGGTAGAATTGGTGCTCATAAGTATTGTCGGATCAAATTCCTCCGACACATTCCACGTTTTGCGTACGTGACAAAAATCTTTCGACAAGGTTTCAGAATGCTATCTCCATTACGATCTACACCGTCAAATCGAATATACATGGCCAACGTAGAGCGAACTGTGATACAATTGCTAAGCGAGTAAAATTAATGAACGCGTGCGCTGAGCACAGTTGGCGCCTTCATTAAGGCTGGCAATGAAAGGGAACATCTGCTAGTGTACTGGAACGGGGATCACCACTGGGTGTATGGACGACCTACCAATGGGGGCTGTGCGCGTTGTTCATCAGGGATAGTGCCCTTGAACTGTTTCTCGATTAGGAATCGTGCATTAAAGGGATGCTGGTTCTTTTAAAGAAAATGAAGCGATAGTAAGATGACAAAGCGATGTTGTTGCAACAAGGCAGTCACTCATGAAACAACATAAGATACAAGCAGCGCATGTAGAATAGGTTTTATTCAATTCTGAACTGACAAACACCTTAACGACTTTCCTGATGCTATCCGCCAAATGTAAAGGATCCATTTTCGTGTTTCTCGTTCCTGCCTGCCCATCACGCTACACGGATGTGTAGCTACATTTGTAGCCATACATCCATGTCGCGTGATGTAGCCTCCTTTTGTAGCCAACAGAATTCTTCAGCAGATGCAACTGAAGCTTAAATTGGGGGCAGCGAAAGTGACTGATGTTGATTCTTTTAAAACCATGGTCAAGTTGCTCCTACGACATGGCAACTTCTTTCATCAGTTTGGCAGTGCATGGCAAATCAGATCGTCAAATGAGTGAATTTACCGCCGCGGCGAACTGAACAATGCTTATTACCGCCATTAGGCAACTTCTGTTGGTATGGTGGAAGTTAAGTGAATAAAACGCTTTACCATACGGGGTTAAGGTGAACGGCTCAATGTATAGACACTTTGATATTCCCGCCAATATCCTGTCCAATGATTAGTGTATTGACAGGCAAAAATTACCGTGCTCCTTTGCTTGACCTTTTCGTTTTATCATCTCGATGCAAAGTGACTCAGTAAACGATTGTTTACGTTGAAGGTTTTTGTAAATGTGAAGCATCAGTCTACATACTGACTTGCATGTTCGTCGCTCGTTAGCATGCTATGGGGAAATTCTTCCTAAATGATCGCTTGTATAGCTTGCCAGGAAATGGCGGCTGTTACCTCAAAAGCGTTTTTACCCTAAACAACGTAACTTTGAAATGTTTTGCACACTGTGATTTGTCCACTTTTGCAAATTTTCGCATCACTGCTATTCATCGCCGCCCATCGAATATGAATTAATCGTGCAAAATCGAATTCTGTTGATTTATCCTTCTATTCGTGACACCTTTGGCAGTTTCGGATTGTCCATTCAAATGGCTTATGACGTTATCCATGAAGCATATAGTCGTTATGACCGGATGTTCCACAAAGCCCACCTTGTCGTCAGTGATATTTGGTAGGCTTTTTGGGATAAAATGTTTGCAGAGCATTGCTGTTTAATTTAGGCATTGTGTCCAGCGTTGTAAGCATAGCCAAAATAACGCTAGGGTGTGTTAAAAAGCCACAGAAATTTTTCTTATCGCAGTTGGCGGCTTAATAATAGATCTTCAAACATGCAGGCAATTTTGTGGTCCATCAACGTGTTGCCTCTCTCAAAGAAGACGACATTCCGACGGTGATGTAATCAAAGAACCATTCGCTCGTCTTCAGATGCGAAAGATCGTTCTGATCGGGCGCAAATCAGTCTCGGTTCGGGTATTCGCTAGGACTGACGCCCCGTTAAATCTCTCTTTTCATTCCAATAAAGTTTTGACGCACGGTTTCTCTCGATGGCAGTTGCAACAAACGCCTCAACGCCGACTACGTAGCTTTCTTAGCTTGAAAGAGAAAGCTACGTAGTCGGCGTTGAAATGAAGCCCAATGCAAACTGAAAAAGAAAACAGCTTTGGTAGCTGTTTTCTTTTTCAATTTACATTGGGCTTCATTTGTCCTTTACTGAGTTGGGGTAAACCAAGAGGTCAACTTTTAATTTACATAATTTTATTTCAAAGACGTAGCTTTGCAGAGTTGAGTTTTCCCGCTGTGTGTTAAAAGAAAGATGCGTAAGAGTCCAGAGGCTCCACACGTCCTAATACGGGTTGTCTTATAATTCTAACTGCAGTTGAAAAGGCAAATTTTCATTGGCCTGTAGAAAACATTTGGTTTTCAAATAAAGCCATTCATATATGCGTAACATTTTTGTTACACCATTAAATGGCGTTTTCTCATGTACGTTTTCAGCTGTTTGATTTTGCTTCATTTATAATCAGTGACAAATTATTAAAGGCCATAGATCACAACGTCTGCTCAAGACAATCCGATGGTCATATTCATCGCAGCAGTATCATGTCTGAGCACCCAAATGGACCAATGGTTGCCAGTTCGACTCCTTCCACTCTACTGATGCATGGACGTACATGACCGCCCTACTTTTTATGTTTCAAATCTTTAGTTGACTATGACAGTGCTTGATTGCTTTGTTGCCTTGATGATTCGATTGTTGGCATGTCTTCAAATTCTCCGTCAGAGCTGAGGCAGTTATTCTTTCTTCTGTGATCTTGACTGGGCTTCTGCCTTGGGGATGACCTGTTCGTGAGGATAAAATTCTCAGTGCGAAACCCTTTGGTGTGTCTACATTGTAGCGCAGTGTGAGCTGTTTCTTCCTAGCTTTCTTGTACATCTTATCCAGACACATAAATGTATCCCACCCTGGATCGACATATGTTGTTGTAAACTACACGTGGCTAATGGATTAACCAGCGGCATGGGGTATCTAAAAGGAAGATACCTAACTGGCGTTTTAAAACATCTTAATAATAGCTTCGTAGGCCAAATAACAATGATGACGGAGAAACAAGTAAGTTACAAGCGCCCTTTCCTAGATGTACTGGTGTTAAAGGAAGGAAGAATAGTAACAATCGTAGGGTATCGATGACTGACACGTCTGGACAGATATCTCCACTCGACCCCCCACCGTCCGTTGACAGTGAAGGGAGATACTAGCACTGAAACGATAGATGTTGCTATCATGATTTCTCAACCGAAGCACTACGCACATAACCGAGTAACGTCGTGATTGCACTTGAATGAAATGGCTATCTCAAGTCGTTGGTCGCATCTATCATCAAAAGGAGGATCCAGTAAGCCAGCAGTGACTAAGCAATCTCAGAAACAGCAGAGCCAACGGTAATTCTTCCCTGCTGCCATGTTATAGGCATGTAGGTGCAAGCATTAGGCTGCCTACGACAGTTGCAATTTACTTCAAATCTTTATAAACCTGCAGACAGTTAGAAGGAACGAAAACATCAAAGTTCACCATGGGGAAAGACCGCTGTGCTTCACGAAGTGAAATTGGGTTGCCACTCCTGGTACCTAAGCGAACCGGGCAATACTTTATTTCACAGTTTATGAGAGCAGCTGGAAGCACGTACAAGGTACAAGAACGATGAACAATGGTTCAGTGGAAACCACGGACAATAAGGAGGCTGTCACCAAGAATTTCATCCATGGGAGATAATTAATTAAGGCTAGAAATCCTCCGTGGTCGTCGGACAATCCTCTCAGTGTTCACTCCACCTACCACGTGAAATACTATGCCGCCAGCGTCTTTACTAACTTAGGTAAGTAAACAACGCCATTTTCATTCACAGTAACAATTAGGAAACTGTGGCTTCGTACAGGATCGTGTCTCATGTTTTCTTCTCTCTTCTTTACGTGTCGCCTGTTTATGAAGAAAAAGCTTTATTGGGTACTTACCCAAACGACGTAGCTTTCGGGAAAAACGATTCCCGTCTTCAGCGTCAACTGTGAACAGTTAGGCGTTAAACGACAATCTTATAAAGGCATGAGGTCAGGAAAACATGCGTTAGGCAAACATTTTAATAGTCCGGGTCAACGTAACTAACGAGAATAAAGTCATAAACAGCTGTGACGTCAGGTGTTTATGATCGTGTCAGAAATGGATGATTTAAGTTTCCAAGTTTCAGACTTTCTACGGTTCCCATCATCCTCCTTCAGTGTTTCGTGGCATAGTACATGGTATGGTCAACAGAGCCATAAATATCTGTGATAATGAGTACTTAAGAGAGGAACTAAATTACATCCGGACGGTTTTCAAAAACAACGGCTATCCGAAAGGATAGATAGAAAAAATCATCAAAAACCGGTTACGTGGACAACGAACGGCAAGGAACAAAAATACAATTGATACAGTTCTAGTCCTCCCCTGTCACGCGGGTCTAAGCGAAAAGATCATACGCCTGAGCAAACGATTAAATTTCAGAATTTTCTTCCAAGGTGCACTGAACTTTACATCGATTCTCAAAAACAACAAGGTTAAAAAGAAAATTGAGACTCAACCTGGCATTGTGTACTTAATCAAATGCAGCTGTTCAGCAAAATACATAGGTGAATGATGGAACTCATTAATTCATCGGTTCAACGAACATATGAAATGTCTTACGAGGTATAGAAACGCAAAAGACAGATTAGAAGGTCGCATGGGTACCACGAGAGGCCGTCCTCAAACTTTAGATCCTTCGACATCCATGAACCAGGCTATTAGATCGTCAGCAGAAGCTGAGCACTCAGCCAACTGCTCAGGGCTTTTAGAAGGGCAGGTTCTGTGCTACGAACAACATTTTCTAACGAGAAAAATAAAAGGAGCCTTCTATATTAGACAAAACCAGACAATAAACAGGGACCAAAGAATGGAAGTCAGCGAGGTCTGGGATGAAGTCCTGACCTCTACCCAATGTTGTCGCATTTCGATTTCCTAACGACCCTCTACCCAGTGGATGGGATTTTGGATTTTTTCAGGAACACATTAGACAAGCAGACATCACGATCACAATGGCTTGAACAAATTCCTACAACGTGAGTCGAGACCATCAATGACACGGCGACACATGAAGAAGAGAGAAAGCATGGTCACACGAATCTGTACGACTCCACATTTCTAAAAAGAAGAGACCAAAAAGACAAAAGGCCAAAGCCAAAGAAGGTTGAAGTTTAAACATGGAAACTTAAATCATCTATTTCTGAGACGATCATAAACACCTCACGTCACAGCTGCTTATGACCTTATTCTCGTTAATTACGTTGACCCGGACTATTACAATGTTTGCCCAACGCATGTTTTCCTGACCTCATGGCTTTATAAGATTGTGGTATAACTCCTAACAGTTCACACTTGACGCTGAAGACGGGAGTCGTTTCTCCCGAAAGCTACATCGTTTGGGTAAGTACCCAACAAAGCTTTTTCTTCATAAACAGGCGACACGTAAATAAGAGGAGGAGAAAATAGTAACAATTGTATTAATCACTACCGACTGGACGTCAGCAACGCATGCAATGCGCTTAGCATTTTAACGAAATGTTGCACCAAACCACCTGATCTTTTCTCCGACCTTAAGTATAACAATCTTAAAGCGGATTCTACCGTTAGCATTCCATGAAGACGTAACAAGGTCATTCTGAAAGATACTGTCGCTTCACAGAATTATCCATTTTGTTAATAAGTGTTCATTCAAAATTTGATAGAGCGTTGTATCAGTATATATACAGTCAGTGAAAACTGCTTGAACACTGGGTGTTTTGTAACGGGTTTGTTCATGTTTGGATATCTTTGTTCGGCTGTCGACCCGTTTGGTGGTATCTGTAATAGATCTGAACACACGCCCTACCAGCGGATGGATGGGCAGTTATTAGAAAATATCACAGATATAGAACGCTTATCAGTCAGAGCTCTCGGCACACTCTGGTGCCGTCGTCAGTGATGGGAAAGAGGGAGAGTTTATTGCGCTGTGGGAATTTATAGTCACGCAATGGGGGTCAAGGAGGGGGGTCGGCTTGGTATGGTGTAGCATTTGGTTTTATTAATAGCTGCAGTCCATACTTCGCTGATCTCCACACCCTGGTCGCGATTAATGGTGCTATTGTGCTGGATGAATAGAGCTTCCTTAATCCGCCGGAGTTGTAATCGGCTTTCCCGGCAAATTAATTTTGGTCGCGGGTCAAGTGAGCAGTGGATGGCGTGCTCTGCGACCGCCGAAGCTTTTATGGCCTCCTCCATGATCTTTTTTGGAGCGCGGGTCCGGGGCCAGCCACGGCTTACGGTATGTGACCCGTTCAGTCTTTGTTCAGCATTTTTGGAACGGGTCACGTACGACATGTGTTCGCGAAATCTGTGGGATAAAGTGTTGCCCGTTTCTCCAATATAGGAGGCGTGGCAACCGCACATTATTTCGTAAACTGCGCCCGGTCTGCTGTCCAATGGAACCATGGTCTTATCAGTTCTAACGATCGCACGAATTTTGTTGGAAGATTTAAAATGGACTGTGAAGTTTAGAGAACGACCTAAACGTTTTAATCTTTCACCCACTCCACTAAAATACGGGACAACTAAAATGGGCTGCTGCGAAACACCGGTAGTGCGTGTTATGGTTCTTTTATTGGTTAAACACTGATTAGTGACATTATTAACGAAAGTACTAGGATACCCATTATTGATTAAAGTTCTTTTTACGTGTTTTAATTCAGAATTTAGATACTGCGAATCGCATATTTTAACGGCTCGATCGACCATGCCTTTAACTATACCTCGTTTTAACTGAAATCGGATGATGGGATGAAAAATGTAAATATCTATCAGAATGCGTCGCCTTTCTATATACTGTGGTCTGTAAGATACCTTCATCCTTAATTACCATAACATCTAGAAAGGCGAGTTTCCCGTTGTTCTCTTTTTTTTATGGTTAATTTGATGGAAGGAAAGAGGTCCTTTAAATGTTCCAGAAGGGCTTCTTCCTTTACTAATGATACGATGGCAAAAATATCGTCTACATATCTTTTAAAGAAAGATGGATGGTATTGTATATCTAATGTAGTAAAGGCCCGTTCTTCAAAATGTTCCATGAAGACTTCTGCTAAAACGGGAGATAGTGGACTCCCCATCGGAACCCCCTCTTTTTGTGAGAAGCTCTCCTGAAATCTGAAATAATTCCCCTCCTGCATGCAAAAGGAAACTAATTTAATTATATGTGCGGGGATTAGCTTCGTTCTATTTTGTAAGGTTATATCTTGGTGGAGAAGATTTTGTAGCACATTTAATGTTACATGGATCGGAATATTTGTGAATAAGTCTTTTACATCGTAGCTTACTAATATGTCAGAAGATTGTAGGTTTATCTTTTTAATATCAGCGCGAAAATCAATACAGTTTTTGACATGAGAATTCCTTTTACCTATTAATGGTTTAATAATATCTTTTAAGTATCTACATAGCCTCGATGTTACACTGTTTACACTAGAGACCACTGGTCTTAAGGGGAACCCCGGTTTGTGAATTTTGGGGAGTTCATAGAGTTCTGGACATTTGGTATTGTTAGTGTAAAACAAAGTTCTCCTAATGTGTGACAGTTCCAGGTCACCGGTCTCTTCAAAGAGCATATCTAGTATTCTCATCAATTCTTTCCTAACAGTTGGAGTGGGATCAAGCTCCATGGGACGGTAGACATCGTTTTGCAGTAGTTCTCGAACTTTGTTTGTGTAAGATACTCTGTCTAATATCACGACTACATTACCCTTGTCGGCTTTAGTAATGGTAATACTATCGTTAGATCTAAGACGTTTTAGTATGCAGAATTCCCCTCTACCTAAGTTAGACTGCAAGGGTTTGCCCGGGTGTAGTAGGAGGTTTGCAATTGCTCCTTTGATCCCAGCCTGCCCTCAGTGCATCCGTGCGGGAGAGACTGTTTTCTACTGAAGCAATAATGTCTAGAAAGGGAGGACTCTTGGGAGTTGGTACAAAGTTCAAGCCTCTGGATAGTACATTAATTTCAGCATTATCTAAGGTAGTCGAGCTTAAGTTAACGATCATACTTTTAATACTGCCGTTATTATTATTATTATTATCATTGTTACTATTACTATTATTATCATTATTATTATTATTATTATTATTATTATTATTATTATTATTGAGGTCTTTTTCACGGATTTTGTCCCGTTGGTTGTTGTACGTTAGCAGATCTATAAGTAATCTGACACTTTCTCCCTACCACCGGATGGATGAGAGTAGTTATGAGAGAAACGCGTTGAGAAAGCAACGTACAAATTTCCTCGAATATTTCGGAACGCTCGAGTTCCGTCTTCAGCGAGCGAGAGGAGGTGTTTATTCCGTAGTCGGGTTATATACTAGGCACAGACAATGGGGAGGATGTACAGGTCAGTTCGGTAAGGAGCAGCATCCGGTTTTATTGACAATAGCACTCCAAACTTCGTTGACCTGTACACCCCTGTCACGGTTGATCGTAGTATTATGTCTTATATAGAGGGCTTCTTTAATCCGCCGTAGATCGAAACGTTCTTCGCGGCAGACTATGCGCGGTGCCAGGTCGAGTGGGCAAGTGGAACCATGTTCCACGACCGCTGAAGCCTTTATTGCCTCATCCATGATGTTTTTCGGATCGCGGGTCTGTGGTCGTCCACGGCGTTGCGCTGGTAGTCCATTCATCCTTCGTTCCGCGACCTTGAATCGGGTCAGCGCCGCCGTGTGTTCATGAAATCTATCAAATAAAGGCTTGCCCGTTTCTCCGATGTAGGAGGCGTGGCAGCCACACTTGATTTCATAAACTACGCCCGGTCTCTTATCCGGTGGAACCTTGATCTTGTCACTTCGTAACAGAGAACGGAGAGTACCTGAGCTTTTAAATCTAACATTAAAGTTTAAAGATCGGCCGAGTCGCTGAAGGCGTTCTCCTAAACCATTATAATATGGAACGTATAAAACAGGGTTATGTAGCGATGTAGTCACCGGTGGGTTTATCGATATGTTATGTACTCTACGTTGTATAATAGCATTCACGAAATATTTGGGATACCCATTGGAAATTAAAGTGTTGAAAATGTATTTTAGTTCTGAGTTTAGATATCCCGGGTCACATACCGTGAGCGCGCGATTTACCATGCCAATTACTATACAACGTTTTACTGCAATAGGGTGGTGCGAAGAGAAATGTAATAATTGGTTAGAGTTGGTAGGTTTTCTATATACGGTCGTATTAATTTTATTACCTTTTTTGATAACCAGTACGTCTAAGAAAGGTAACTTACCGTTGGATTCTTTTTCCATGGTCAGTTTAATGTTACGAGGAAAGAGGGAATTCAAATGTTCCAGGAAGGGTTCATCGTCACCTGTTTTTATTATTGCAAAAATATCGTCTACACATCTTTTGAAAAAGGAAGGGGTTGACCCGTTCTCGCAAGCGCTAAACGCCTTCTCTTCAAAGTGTTCCATGAAAATCTCGGCGAGAACCGGCGAGAGTGGACTCCCCATGGGAACTCCGTCCTTTTGTGTGAAGAACCTATCCTGGAACCTGAAATGATTACCTTCTTGCATGCAAAAGGAAACTAATTTAGAAATGTGAAATGGGTTTAATTTAGTTCTTTCATGCAAAGTGATATCTGATTCAAGGATAGATTTTAGGACGTCAATAGTGTACGCAACAGGTATACAAGTAAAGAGATCTTTTACATCGTAACTAACCAAAAC
Source organism: Trichuris muris (assembly GCA_000612645.2). Classification (NCBI taxonomy): domain Eukaryota; kingdom Metazoa; phylum Nematoda; class Enoplea; order Trichinellida; family Trichuridae; genus Trichuris; species Trichuris muris. The sequence goes on from CBXJ02000282.1 coordinate 4,321,411, forward strand.
GTCTGTACCGTTTAACTTTACACGTTTTATTTCGTTTACAAATTGTTTATAGTTTTTAACGTACGATTCTCTACGTCCAGTCAGTGGTTTGATAATATTCTTTAAATACGTACAAAGTTTGGACGTTAGGCTGTTAATGCTAGAAACCACAGGTCTGAACCATTATATGGACTCCCCAAAATTCATGAAACGGGTGCTCCCCTGCGACCTGTGGTTTCTAGCATTAACAGCCTAACGTCCAAACTTTGTACGTATTTAAAGAATATTATCAAACCACTGACTGGACGTAGAGAATCGTACGTTAAAAACTATAAACAATTTGTAAACGAAATAAAACGTGTAAAGTTAAACGGTACAGACGTTTTGGTTAGTTACGATGTAAAAGATCTCTTTACTTGTATTCCTGTTGCGTACACTATTGACGTCCTAAAATCTATCCTTGAATCAGATATCACTTTGCATGAAAGAACTAAATTAAACCCATTTCACATTTCTAAATTAGTTTCCTTTTGCATGCAAGAAGGTAATCATTTCAGGTTCCAGGATAGGTTCTTCACACAAAAGGACGGAGTTCCCATGGGGAGTCCACTCTCGCCGGTTCTCGCCGAGATTTTCATGGAACACTTTGAAGAGAAGGCGTTTAGCGCTTGCGAGAACGGGTCAACCCCTTCCTTTTTCAAAAGATGTGTAGACGATATTTTTGCAATAATAAAAACAGGTGACGATGAACCCTTCCTGGAACATTTGAATTCCCTCTTTCCTAGTAACATTAAACTGACCATGGAAAAAGAATCCAACGGTAAGTTACCTTTCTTAGACGTACTGGTTATCAAAAAAGGTAATAAAATTAATACGACCGTATATAGAAAACCTACCAACTCTAACCAATTATTACATTTCTCTTCGCACCACCCTATTGCAGTAAAACGTTGTATAGTAATTGGCATGGTAAATCGCGCGCTCACGGTATGTGACCCGGGATATCTAAACTCAGAACTAAAATACATTTTCAACACTTTAATTTCCAATGGGTATCCCAAATATTTCGTGAATGCTATTATACAACGTAGAGTACATAACATATCGATAAACCCACCGGTGACTACATCGCTACATAACCCTGTTTTATACGTTCCATATTATAATGGTTTAGGAGAACGCCTTCAGCGACTCGGCCGATCTTTAAACTTTAATGTTAGATTTAAAAGCTCAGGTACTCTCCGTTCTCTGTTACGAAGTGACAAGATCAAGGTTCCACCGGAAAAGAGACCGGGCGTAGTTTATGAAATCAAGTGTGGCTGCCACGCCTCCTACATCGGAGAAACGGGCAAGCCTTTATTTGATAGATTTCATGAACACACGGCGGCGCTGACCCGATTCAAGGTCGCGGAACGAAGGATGAATGGACTACCAGCGCAACGCCGTGGACGACCACAGACCCACGATCCGAAAAACATCATGGATGAGGCAATAAAGGCTTCAGCGGTCGTGGAACATGGTTCCACTTGCCCACTCGACCTGGCACCGCGCATAGTCTGCCGCGAAGAACGTTTCGATCTACGGCGGATTAAAGAAGCCCTCTATATAAGACATAATACTACGATCAACCGTGACAGGGGTGTACAGGTCAGCGAAGTTTGGAGTGCTATTGTCAATAAAACCGGATGCTGCTCCTTACCGAACTGACCTGTACTTCCTCCCCATTGTCTATGCCCAGTATATAACCCGACTACGGAATAAACACCTCCTCTCGCTCGCTGAAGACGGAACTCGAGCGTTCCGAAATATTCGAGGAAAATTGTACGTTGCTTTCTGAACGCGTTTCTCTCATAACTACTCTCATCCATCCGGTGGTAGGGAGAAAGTGTCAGATTACTTATAGATCTGCTAACGTACAACAACCAACGGGACAAAATCCGTGAAAAAGACCTCAATAATAATAATAATAATAATAATAATAATAATAATAATAATAGTAATAATAACGGCAGTATTAAAAGTATGATCGTTAACTTAAGGTCGACTACCTTAGATAATGCTGAAATTAATGTACTATCCAGAGGCTTGAACTTTGTACCAACTCCGAAGAGTCCTCCCTTTCTAGACATTATTGCTTCAGTAGAAAACAGTCTCTCCCGCACGGATGCACTGAGGGCAGCTGGGATCAAAGGAGCAATTGCAAACCTCCTACTACACCCGGGCAAACCCTTGCAGTCTAACTTAGGTAGAGGGGAATTCTGCATACTAAAACGTCTTAGATCTAACGATAGTATTACCATTACTAAAGCCGACAAGGGTAATGTAGTCGTGATATTAGACAGAGTATCTTACACAAACAAAGTTCGAGAACTACTGCAAAACGATGTCTACCGTCCCATGGAGCTTGATCCCACTCCAACTGTTAGGAAAGAATTGATGAGAATACTAGATATGCTCTTTGAAGAGACCGGTGACCTGGAACTGTCACACATTAGGAGAACTTTGTTTTACACTAACAATACCAAATGTCCAGAACTCTACGGACTCCCCAAAATTCACAAACCGGGGTTCCCCTTAAGACCAGTGGTCTCTAGTGTAAACAGTGTAACATCGAGGCTATGTAGATACTTAAAAGATATTATTAAACCATTAATAGGTAAAAGGAATTCTCATGTCAAAAACTGTATTGATTTTCGCACTGATATTAAAAAGATAAACCTACAATCTTCTGACATATTAGTAAGCTACGGTGTAAAAGACTTATTCACAAGTATTCCGATCCATATAACATTAAATGTGCTACAAAATCTTCTCGATCAAGATATAACCTTACAAAACAGAGCAAAGCTAAACCCCGCACATATAATTAAATTAGTTTCCTTTTGCATGCAGGAGGGGAATTATTTCAGATTTCAGGAGAGCTTCTTCTCACAAAAAGAGGGGGTTCCGATGGGGAGTCTACTATCTCCCGTTTTAGCAGAAGTCTTCATGGAACATTTTGAAGAACGGGCCTTTACTACATTAGATATACAATACCATCCATCTTTCTTTAAAAGATATGTAGACGATATTTTTGCCATCGTATCATTAGGAAAGGAAGAAGCCCTTCTGGAACATTTAAACGACCTCTTTCCTTCCATTAAATTAACCATAAAAAAAAGAGAACAACGGGAAACTCGCCTTTCTAGATGTTATGGTAATTAGGGATGAAGGTATCTTACAGACCACAGTATATAGAAAGGCGACGCATTCTGATAGATATTTACATTTTTCATCCCATCATCCGATTTCAGTTAAAAGAGGTATAGTTAAAGGCATGGTCGATCGAGCCGTTAAAATATGCGATTCGCAGTATCTAAATTCTGAATTAAAACACATAAAAAGAACTTTAATCAATAATGGGTATCCTAGTACTTTCGTTAATAATATCACTAATCAGTGTTTAACCAATAAAAGAACCATAACACGCACTACCGGTGTTTCGCAGCAGCCCATTTTAGTTGTCCCGTATTTTAGTGGAGTGGGTGAAAGATTAAAACGTTTAGGTCGTTCTCTAAATTTCACAGTCCATTTTAAATCTTCCAACAACATTCGTGCGATCGTTAGAACTGATAAGACCATGGTTCCATTGGACAGCAGACCGGGCGTAGTTTACGAAATAATGTGCGGTTGCCACGCCTCCTATATTGGAGAAATGGGCAACACTTTATCCCACAGATTTCGTGAACACATGTCGTACGTGACCCGTTTCAAGAATGCTGAACAAAGACTGAACGGGCCACATACCGTACGCCGTGGCCGGCCCCAAACCCGCGCTCCAAAAAAGATCATGGAGGAGGCCATAAAAGCTTCGGCGGTCGCAGAGCACGCCATCCACTGCTCACTTGACCCGCGACCAAAATTAATTTGCCGGGAAAGCCGATTACAACTCCGGCGGATTAAGGAAGCTCTATTCATCCGGCACAATAGCACCATTAATCGCGACCAGGGTGTGGAGATCAGCGAAGTATGGACTGCAGCTATTAATAAAACCAAATGCTACACCATACCAAGCCGACCCCCCTCCTTGACCCCCATTGCGTGACTATAAATTCCCACAGCGCAATAAACTCTCCCTCTTTCCCATCACTGACGACGGCATCAGAGTGTGCCGAAAGCTCTGACTGATAAGCGTTCTATATCTGTGATATTTTCTAATAACTGCCCATCCATCCGCTGGTAGGGCGTGTGTTCAGATCTATTACAGATACCACCAAACGGGTCGACAGCCGAACAAAGATATCCAAACATGAACAAACCCGTTACAAAACACCCAGTGTTCAGCAGTTTTCACTGACTGTATATATTCTGATACAACGCTCTATCAAATTATGAATGAACATTTATTAACAAAATGGATAATTCTGTGAAGCGACAGTATCTTTCAGAATGACCTTGTTACGTCTTCATCGAATGCTAGCGTTCGAATCCGCTTTAAGATTGTTATACTTAAGGTCGGAGAAAAGATCAGGTGCTTTGGTGCAACATTTCGTTAAAATGCTAAGCGCATTGCATGCGTTGCTGACGTCCAGTCGGTAGTGATTAATACAATTGTTACTATTTTCTCCTCCTGTTATTTACGTGTCGCCTGTTTATGAAGAAAAAGCTTTGTTGGGTACTTACCCAAACGATGTAGCTTTCGGGAGAAACGACTCCCGTCTTCAGCGTCAAGTGTGAACTGTTAGGAGTTATACCACAATCTTATAAAGCCATGAGGTCAGGAAAACATGCGTTGGGCAAACATTGTAATAGTCCGGGTCAACGTAATTAACGAGAATAAGGTCATAAGCAGCTGTGACGTGAGGTGTTTATGATCGTCTCAGAAATCGATGATTTAAGTTTCCATGTTTTAAACTTCAACCTTCTTTGGTTTTGGCCTTTTGTCTTTGTGTTTTCTTCTTTTTAGAAATGTGGAGTCGTACAGATTCGTGTGACCATGCTTTCTCTCTTCTTTATGTGTCGTCGTGTCATTGATGGTCTCGACTCACGTTGTAGGAATTTGTTCAAGCCATTGTGATCGTGATGTCTGCTTGACTAATGTGTTCCTGAAAAAATCCAAAATCCCATCCACTGGGTAGAGGGTCGTTAGGAAATCGAAATGCGACAACATTGGGTAGTGGTCAGGACTTCATCCCAGACCTCGCTGACTTCCATTCTTTGGTCCCAGTTTATTGTCTGGTTTTGTCTAATATAGAAGGCTCCTTTTATTTTTCTCGTTAGAAAATGTTGTTCGTAGCACAGAACCTGCCCTTCTAAAAGCCCTGAGCAGTTGGCTGAGTGCTCAGCTACTGCTGACGATCTAATAGCCTGGTTCATGGATGTCGAAGGATCTAAAGTTTGAGGACGGCCTCTCGTGGTACCCATGCGACCTTCTAATCTGTCTTTGGCGTTTCTATACCTCGTAAGACATTTCATATGTTCGTTGAACCGATGAATTAATGAGTTCCCTCATTCACCTAAGTATTTTGCTGAACAGCTGCATTTGATTAAGTACACAATGCCAGGTTGAGTCTCAATTTCCTTTTTAACCTTGTTGTTTTTGAGAATCGATGTAAAGTTCGGTGCACCTTTGAAGAAAATTCTGAAATTTAATCGTTTGCTCAGGCGTATGATCTTTTCGCTTAGACCCTCGTGACAGGGGAGGACTAGAACTGTATCAATTGTATTTTTGTTCCTTGCCGTTCGTTGTCCACGTAACCGGTTTTTGATGATTTTTTCTATCTATCCTTTCGGATAGCCGTTGTTTTTGAAAACCGTCCAGGTGTAATTTAGTTCCTCTCTTAAGTACTCATTATCACAGATATTTATGGCTCTGTTGACCATACCATGTACTATGCCACGAAACACTGAAGGAGGATGATGGGAACCGTAGAAAGTCTGAAACTTGGAAACTTAAATCATCCATTTCTGACACGATCATAAACACCTGACGTCACAGCTGTTTATGACTTTATTCTCGTTAGTTACGTTGACCCGGACTATTAAAATGTTTGCCTAACGCATGTTTTCCTCACCTCATGCCTTTATAAGATTGTCGTTTAACGCCTAACTGTTCACAGTTGACGCTGAAGACGGGAATCGTTTTTCCCGAAAGCTACGTCGTTTGGGTAAGTACCCAATAAAGCTTTTTCTTCATAAACAGGCGACACGTAAAGAAGAGAGAAGAAAACATGAGACACGATCCTGTACGAAGCCACAGTTTCCTAATTGTTACTGTGAATGAAAATGGCGTTGTTCACTTACCTAAGTTAGTAAAGACGCTGGCGGCATAGTATTTCACGTGGTAGGTGGAGTGAACACTGAGAGGATTGTCCGACGACCACGGAGGATTTCTAGCCTTAATCAATTATCTCCCATGGATGAAATTCTTGGTGACAGCCTCCTTATTGGCCGTGCTTTCCACTGAATCATTGTTCATCGTTCTTGTACCTTGTACGTGCTTCCAGCTGCTCTCATAAACTGTGAAATAAAGTATTGCACGGTTCGCTTAGGTCCCAGGAGTGGCAGCCCAATTTCATTTCGTAAAGCACCGCGGTCTCTCCCCATGGTGAACTTTGATGTTTTCGTTCCTTGTAACTGTCTGCAGGATTATAAAGATTTGAAGTAAATTGCAACTGTCGTAGGCAGCCTAATGCTTGCACCTACATGCCTATAACATGGCAGCAGGGAAGAATTACCGTTGGCTCTGCTGTTTCTGAGATTGCTTAGTCACTGCTGGCTTACTGGAACCTTCTTTTGATGATAGATGCGACCAACGACTTCAGGTAGCCATTTCATTGAAGTGCAATCACCACGTGACTCGGTTCTGTGCGTAGTGCTGCGGTTGAGAAATCCTGATAACAGCATCTATCGTTTCAGTGCTAGTGTCTCCCTTCACTGACAACGGAAGATGGGGGGGGGGGTCGAGTTGAGATATCTGTCCAGACGTGTCAGTCATCGATACTCTACCATTTTTACTATTCTTCCTTCCTTTAACACCAGTACATTTAGGAAAGGGCGGTTGTAACTTACTTATTTCTCCGTCATCATTGTTATTTGGCCTACGAAGCTATTATTAAGATGTTTTAAAACGCCACTTAGGTGTCTTCTTTTTAGCCACCCCATGCTGCTGGTTAATCCATTAGCCACGTGTAGTTTACGGCAACATATGTCGATCCAGGGTGGGATACATTTATGTGACTGGATAAGATGTGCAAGAAAACTAGGAAGAAACAGCTCACACTGCGCTACAATATAGACACACCAAAGGGTTTCGCACTAAGAATTTTATCCTCACGAACAGGTCATCCCCAAAGCAGAAGCCCAGTCAAGATCACAGAAGAAAGAATAACGGGTCTTTTCTGTTTCGTTCCCCCTACTTGATTATCATGTCGCTAGGGGGCGCTAATGACGTTTCTGTTGCCGAACGCTGATATAAAATGCTACGAAGAGGGCGCCGAGATGCATTAGTGATCGTAAACTTCTAGAGCCTTTGTAAGATGCCTTCGTAAGTTAAAAGGGAGACATGTCACTTATTTTATGGTTTAGGCTTAGGTAAGGGCAGAAAATGATGCTTATGGTTCTGTTTCCTTCGTAAGTTAAAAGGGAGACATGTCTCTTATTTTATGGTTTAGGCTTAGGTAAGGGCAGAAAACGATGCCTACGGTCATGTTGCTTTCGTAATTTAAAAGGAAAGATTGACATGACTCTTATTTTATAGTTTAGACTTAGGTAAGGGAAGGAATGATTGCTTCGAGCGCTCGGCCCGCAAAATGGGACGGTGGTGCCACCTATGTCTCCAACAATTAACGGGCCAATCAACATGGGGATGACGTCGTACCAGGAAGTTACAGTATGACGGGGAACGGGACAGAAAAGATCCAGAATAACTGCTTCAGCTCTATCGGAGAATTTGAAGACATGCCAGCAATCGAATCATCAAGGCAACAAAGCAATCAAGCACTGTCATGGTCAACTAAAGATTAGAAACATATAAAAAGTAGGGCGGTCATGTACGTCCATGCATCAGTAGAGTGGAAGTAGTCGAACTGGAAACCGTTGGTCCATTTTGAGTGTTCAGACATGATACTGCTGCGATGAATATGACCATCGGATTGTCTAGAGCAGACGTTGTGAACTATGGCCTTTAATAATTTGTCGTAGATTATAAATAATGCAAAATCAAACAGCTGAAAACGGTCATGAGAAAACGCCATTTAATGGTCTAACAAAAGGGTTACGTATATATGAATGGCTTTGTTTGAAAAACCAAATGTTTACTACAGGCCAATGAAAATTAAATTTTTCAACTGCAGGTGGAATTATAAGACAACCCGTATTAGAACGTATAGAGCCTCTGGACTCTTACGCAGTCTTTCTTTTAACACAGCGGGAAAAGTCAAGTCTGCAAAGCTACTTCTTTGAAATAAAATTATGCAAATTAAAAGTTGATCTTTTGGTTTACCCCAACTCAGTAAAGGACAATTGAAGCCAAATGCAAATTGAAAAAGAAAACGGCTACGAAAGCTGTTTTCTTTTTCAATTTGCATTGGGCTTCATTTCAACGCCGACTACGTAGCTTTCTCTTTCAAGCTAAGAAAGCTACGTAGTAGGCGCAGAGGCGTTTGTTGCAACTGCCATCGACAGAAACCGTGTGTCAAAACTTTATTGGAATGAAAAGAGAGAATGAACGGAGCGCCAGTCCTAGCGAATACCCGAACCGAGACCGATTCGCGCCCGATCAGAACGATCTTTCGCATCGGATGACGACCGAATGGTTCTTTGATTACATCACCGTCGGAATGTCGTTTTCTTTGCGAGAGGCAACACGTTGATGGACCACAAAATTGCCTGCATGTTTGAAGATCTGTTATTAAGCCGCCAACTGCGATAAGAAAAATTTCTGTGGTTTCTTAACACATCGTAGCGTTATTTCGGCTATGCCTGCAACGCTGGACACAATGCCTAAATTAAACAGCAATGCTAAGCAACCATTTCATCCCAAAAAGCCTACAAATATCACTGACGACAAGGTGGGGGCTTTGTGGAACATCCGGTCATAACGACTATATGCTTCATGGATAACGTCATAAGCCATTTGAATGGACAATCCGAAAGTGCCAAAGGTGTCACGAATGGAAGGATAAATCAACAGAATTCGATTTTGCACGATTAATTCATATTCGATGGGCGGCGATGAATAGCAGTGATGCGAAAATTTGCAAAGTGGCGAAATCACAGTGTTCAAAGCATTTCAAAGTTACGTTGTTTAGGATAAAAGCGCTTTTGAGGTAACAGCCGCCATTTCCTGGCAAGCTATACAAGCGCTCATTTAGCAAGAATTTCCCCATAGCATGCTAACGAGCGACGAACATGCGAGTCAGTAAGTAGACTGCTGCTTCACATTTACAAAAACCTTTAACGTAAACAATCGTTTACTGAGTCACTTTGTATCGAGATGATAAAACGAAAAGGTCAAGCAAACGAGCACGGTAATTTTTGCCTGTCAATACACTAATCATTCGATAAGATATTGGCAGGAATATCAAAGTGTCTTTACATTGAGCCGTTCACCTTAACCCCGTATGGTAACTGCCTTGTTGCAACAACATCTCTTGGTCATCTTACTATCGCTTCATTTTCTTTAAAAGAACCAGCAACCCTTTAATGCACGATTCCTAATCGAGAAACAGTTCAAGGACCCTATCCCTGATGTACAACGCGCACAGCCCCCATTGGTAGGTCGTCCATACACCCAGTGGTGATCCCCGTTCTAGTACACTAGCAGATGTTCCGTTTCATTGCCAGCCTTAATGAAGGCGCCAACTGTACGCAGTGCACGCGTTCATTAATTTTATTCGCTTAGCAATTGTATCACAGTTCGCTCTACGTTGGCCATGTATATCCGATTTGACGGTGTAGATCGTAATGAAGATAGCATTCTGAAACTTTGTCGACAGATTTTTGTCACGTACGCAAAACGTGGAATGTGACGGAGGAATTTGATCCGACAATACTTATGAGCACCAATTCTACCCACCCTTTCCTGAACCGCTGATACGGAAGACAACATAAATGACTAATGCCGTGTATTTCTCAGGTAAAACGATTGCAGAGAGGCTATTCAGGACGGTGATCGGAACTTCGACGTCTGTTGTCATTTTCCCCCTTCTTTCAGTCGGTGTTGTGCATTCGAACAGTGAAGCTTTTGCATTTATCTGGTCAGCCAGACATCTCTGCTTACGTACTCGAATACATAACGATTATATGCAGCCATTATAGCGAAAGAAGTTTATCAGAACATTACATTGCGTATTCATGAACAGCAAGCCTGGACGGATTCTTCCAATGTTAATTCTACGTTGCACTATCAGGAGAACCGTAGCGTTCACATGGATGATTATAGGACAATCATATGGACATCCGTTAGCAGCTGTGCAAATTCGATCGGCCTTCAGGAAACTGACTTTGAGCTGGATGTTTGGCGATGGAACCTATGGCATTCGTTTGCATCAGTTGCACTTCAAGCAACGGACTTTGGTCAATGATATCTGTACTCTCTGTGCCGTTAAGGAAGTCGTGGTCATCAGGGCTATTTTTCGAGAAAAGATTAGCCAACTCAGGAAATAGGAACAGGACACATTGCTCGACATTTACACTCAATGTTGGCAATCTTCCTTCGAAAACTTGCTTAATCGCCTACCTTACAATACTATAAAATAATAGCATTCAGTCGTCTGGTAACAGCTTGTATACTCACAGGCAAAGTATCTCCTTTTGTTCAGCACTGTGTACAGTGAAGCAACCAATGTTCACTATCTCTATAGGTTGAATGCCATCGTCATGTTGTCTGCACGTTTCATCGTGTGCTGATTCGCCACTGGTAAGTATAGTAGAGTCAATTCCATATGTTGGCCAATTCTGTATGTTTCGCTTTGACCACCTTAATTGAGAAACAGACTGTTAAGTACGCAGTGCTTCGAACTCCATCATTGACCAGCGGAAGGAACAACCATAAGCAATAAAGAAATGATTCCAGAAAGCTGGATTTGTAACTAGTGCAGAAACAGGCATTACAGCTTCCTCAGACAGTACACCATATACAGGAAAATTTCCAGGAGGAGACTTCAAAGTCATCGCCACAATTGGTGACTCGTAATGAACCTTGTGCAGAATCTATTTTTCAAGCAGTACTATCCGACGCGCGGGAAATGAATACCTCGGCTGATGATTTAGGAGAAGAAAGCAATAACGATACAGAGGTCGAAAAGACAGTATCACCCGACGACGTTCGCCATTCAGTGCATTAGCTGAAGTCATTTGCTGCTAAAAATGTCCCGATATGTTTAGTGAAATGGTCAGCGCTGACTTTGCTTATACCACTTCTGTCTGCCGCGAAAAAGCGAAGCAGACAACGATAGAGTCTTTCTTTAAATGTGCAACGACCGGTCCTCACAATGTACTCGTTGTATTACTCACTCTTTTATTTCCATTGCCTTAATAGCAATTTACGTTCTATTCTTCTATTTCTGCGACGTTTCCCCATATGGTTCACTACATTCTTTCTTCAGTAACATGCTTCGAATGAGTTATAAGATGTTCACGACTTAATTCCAGGGGTTAGTCTGTGTGCTGACCGGCCCTATATGCTAACGAACTTCTTTCCGCCCTTGAGTGAACAACTTATAGAGATTCGCCTGTATTTAGGTTTCGGTAAACTTCGAAAAGCAATCGCAAATGCGGTAAAGCTATGCATTTTACTGCAGTCGGAATAACCGACAAATACATTTCGAAATAAATGTAGTTTTTAACTGACATTTATTAGGCGGAAAACATCTTTTCTCTTATGGAAGTAAAAACAATATTACACGAAACAGCTGAGCAAAGCTTGCATTCGTAAGTTGCGAAGTGATAAATTTTAAAGTGCTTCCCAGCAAAATAGGTATCCACGTTTGACTGCCTGAAAATCACATAAAGAACACTATGTCGATTTAAAACATTCCGCTGCTCAGTATCATATCAGACGTTGACCGCGCTGCGTGCGTCTGTCAGCACTGTGCGTCAAGTCTGTTTAGGTTCAATGTCGCTGTATGGATAGAAATTTTGATGGTCCTTCTGCTGCTTAATTGAACGATATGCAGCTTTGTACCCTCATTCGAAGATATGGATTAGCGCTACCAATCGTCCAGTACTGATGATATCCTATGGCACAATGCTGTGCTATAGTTTTTCTTCTAACGATTAGCTACTGGGCCATAGACTGAATGCTCAAGACTCTCTACTTCTATCATGAAATAGTAACTACGGCGATACGTTGCTCTGGTTGGCACAAAAAACTGGCGTTTATATGGTGACATCCATGTCAATGCATGAAAAGATGTGTTCACAAGACGATATGGCGTCAGTTTTCATCTGTGCGAGAGTTTTCTCCTTGAATCCACAGCATCTGCTGCTCACCGTGCTTACAAAAGTTCTTCCACTAATCAGGCTTCAATGAGCTGGTGTAGTGTTATGCATAGCACCTACTGCGAATTCATACCAGAATTTACGCATGCTGTAATCCCCGGTTACACGGCTGACTTATGCTGCTACTACCTCGTTGCACTATACGTATGAGTTGTGCGCAGTGTTCAACATAATGCAGCAACAGCGGATATGTTTCGTTCAAACGAAGACACGGCACCTTCTCATTGATCTGAGTATAAATGAAGATATAAGCAGTCACCTTTCTCCTGAAGGCATGATGTTTACTGCGTCGTGACTGTCCCCAATATCAACTGTGCTTCAGTACGGTCACGTGCACATACGAAACATGTTAATATGTCGTAATCCGCATATATCGATGTTCCACGTGCTTATGATATCAGCGTAAATTTTGGGTGTCATCGCAAAGGCATTCCTGGGATAAACGACATCCCTGGTTCGCAGCAAGTTCCGTGGTCATACATGAAATTCTTCAAGAAATCCAGGAAGGTCATTGAAAAATACTGACACATGGCGTATTGCACATGTCATGGCATTTACGCATGTCGAAGTGGATTTTGTAAATAGATACATCGCTCCTGCATGGCAAGTTAGCCCTTAATAACGCCATTCCTTCTGCGACATTTCGAGGCGAATGGACACTGTACTATTTCCGTGCGGCGTTCCTTTTGCTCAATAACGGACTTCTTCGAAATTAGTCAACTGAAATAATGGTCGAGCAACTTGAAAATTAAATAAATTATTTGTCGCTTTCCTGAGCAGCCTTTTCTCATTTAAATTTCTGAAGCATTTGCGTGCCATAGACTGCGTCGCTTCTCCCTGGAATTGCTTTTCGTGGCTGGCCATTGTTGCAAAGAATATTATGCTAATTATCTGAAGTTCACTAGAGTTTTAACAAGCATGCAACAATGCTTCATACTGCAAAGAATTCATGAAAACGAACTGGCAAAGCATGTGCTGTACTTCACTTTCCGAAACGTAGGCACTGACAGAAACTAATGCAACCTCAGACACCTGACTGTAATTTATTGTAACATCATTCTGCGCACAAACATACTTGGATGGAGATAGCAAGAGACTATCCTCTGTGATTCGTCGAGGTCAATCATCGCAAATACAAACCACAACGAAATCGTTTGAACTCACGGTGATCTACTGCCCCTTTTGACTTCCTAACCTGAATGGATTCCCTGAAAACGCTATTGCTTAGTCGATAGACCCTTGGATTTCGTTGATAGTAGTTGTTATATCTCTTATGTTGGAAAGCACAATTTGTTGACGGAAATGCAATTTTTTTAAAATTCTGGTTTGCTGATTATCATAAACGCAATTATTCCAATGACATTCCAATTGGGAATAGCTGAATAGTGAACTTCTGCAACAAGAGCACGAATTTACACCGACTCGGCTTAAGAGTAGGTCGGATTTACCTGTTTTTCATCCGAAAGGGTCAAATGTATGCCAACAGAGCAAATTGTAGCGTTACGTTAATGGTCCTAGCATTCAGAGCTCACTTGTTTCCGTCATCAGCGACAAGCATACATTGATTTCCCTGATGATGGAACAGGTTACTGCCGGAAAGCGCGCTCGCTGAACATAAGTTTTAACATTCCAATTCATTGTGATTGGCATCAAAAATAGATAATTACTCGAATGAATTGAAAAGTGCTCAGCACTATGAAAGCAGGTGATTTACGTGGGCAAAACGCATGCATGAATGGAACGATACGTGATTTTTAATTTATACGAGCTCATAAGGGTCATAAACGAACACCTTCGGTTTGGCTGCTCATCATTGTATGCGAGTATGTTTCAGTATCGATCATTACATATTCTGAATGCTAATAAACGCCGAAAGTATTGTACGTGGAGGGGAGACCGTTAGAGGGGCCTCTGTCTGTGAGACGAAAAGACATCCAGCATTCAGAAGCTATTCGTCCAAATCGCCTGAACGACAGCGACGAATGGTAAGCAGGTTTGACATTCGTATATATATGAATTATTTGCTCACAATTTCCATGTACTCCGATATATTGTGGTAAATGGAATAAGTTGGATAATTCCATGTACACTGCAAGCGCAAAAACTTTGAATGCGTTTGTGATTGTCACGTATTGTTTGTACGACTGTACGTATTAGTGTCGAAATGATAAGTGTTACTACGATTTTGCTTATTTAGATTTTCAGAACGGATAGTAAAGGAGATATCTACGAGCACAACCGTTCCCGACTTGTCATCAGCATCCTACGTACATTCGGTTTCGTTAACTGTGCTCACAGACCTATGGTTCTATTCGAGGTAGTGTGATTCTGGATATGCGTTTGTGATTGTCACTTGTTCAAATTGTTTTCGTTTAGAAATTTTAAAAGTATTGGATGAACCATATTTTCTTATTGTTGGAGCGACAGTACGTATCAGGGGCGAAATGATAAGTTTTACTACTTTTGCTTATTTAGATTTTAAGAACGGATAGCAATGGCGTTATGTGTGTGTATAACCGTGCCCCAGTTGTATTCAGCATCATACCTACCCTCTTTTTCGTTAATCATGCTCGCAGATCCAAGATTTTGTTCCAGGTAGCGTGATCCTGCATATGCGTTTGTTATTGTCACATGTTCACATTGTTTTCGTTTAGTGATTTAAAAGTGTTGGATGGAACATGGTGTCTAATTGTTGGAACGACTGTACGTATTTGTGTCGAAATGATAAGTTTTACTTTTGCTTATTTAGATTTTCTAAACGGATAGTAAAGGCGGTATCTACGAGTGCAGTGGTTCCTGACTTGTCATCAGCATCTTATGTGCAAGCGGTTTCGTTAGTTATGCTCGCAGATCTATGGTTCTATTCGAGGTAGTGTGATTCTGGATATGCGTTTGTGATTGTCACTTGTTTAAATTGTTTTCGTTTAGAAATTTTAGAAGTATGGAATGAACCATATTTTCATATTGTTGGAGCGACATTACGTATGAGTGTTGGAATGATAAGTGTTACTACTTTTGCTTTATTAGATTTTCAGAACGGCCAGTAAAGGCTGTATGTACGAGCACAACCGTTCCCGAGTTGTCATCAGCGTCATACCTACAACCGGTTTCGTTAATTATGCTCTCAGATCTATGGTTGTATTCGAGGTAGTGTGATGCTGGGTATGCGTTTGTGATTGTTGCTTGTTCACGTTGTTTTCGTTTACTGATTCAAAAGTATTAGATGAACCATATTTTCTTATCGTTGGAACGACAGTACGTAGGAGTGTTGGTATGATAAGCGTTATTACTTTTGCTTATTTAGATTCTCACAATGGATACTAAAGGCGGTATGTACGAGCACAACCGTTCCCGAGTTGTCTTCAGCATCATACGTGCACCCGGTTTCGTTAATTATGCTATCAAATCTATGACTCTATTTGAGGTAGTGTGATCATGGATATGGGTTTGTAATTATCACTTGTTCACATTGTTTTCGTTTAGTGATTCAAAAGTATTGGATGAACCATATTTTCTTATCGTTGGAACCACAGTATGTATGTGTGTGGAAATGATAAGTTTTACTACTTTTCCTTTATTAGATTTTTAGAACGGATAGCATTGTCAGTATGTACGTGGACTACCGTTTCCGGGTTGTCTTTATCATCATACCTACACCCCGTTTGGTCAATTATGCTCGCAGATCTACTGTTGTATTCGACGTAGTGTGGTCCAGGATATGCGTTTGTGATTTCACTTATTCCCATTGCTTTCGCTTAGAGACTTAAAAGTATTGGATGAACCACGGTGTCGTATTGTTGGAACGACTGTACGTATAAGTGTGGAAATGATAAGTGTTACTACTTTTGCTTATTCAGATTTTAATAACGGATAGTAAAGGCGGTATGTACTTGGACAAGCGTTGCCGAGTTTTCCTCAGTATTATGCCAGCACGCGGTTTCGTTGATTATGGTCGCAGATCAACGATTGCATTCCAGGTAGCGTGGTCCTTGATATGCGTTTGTTGTTGTCACTTGTTCGCGTTGTTTTCGTTTAGTGATTTATAAGTATTGGATGAAACATGGTGTCTGATTGTTGGAGCGAGTGTACGTATTAGTGTCGAAATGATAAGTTTTACTACATTTTCTTATTTATATTTTTAGAACGGATAGTAAAGGCGGGATGTATGTGGAGAACCGCGCCCTAGTTGTATTCAGCAGCATACCTACCACCTTGTTCGTTAACTATGCTCGCAAATCCACGATTGTATTCCAGGTAGTGTGGTCCTGGATATGCGTTGGCGATTGTCACTTTTTCATATTCTTTTCGGGGTCTTGTGGCGAATTGGCTCGCAATTTCTCTGAGCCCCGCTGTAATTACAGTAATTCACTGGGGTAAACAACGGAATTCAGGTACACCAGATGAGGACAACAACACATCGGTGACGTAGTTCACGCATTGCAACGCGGCAGATCCCGTGTTCCGGACACTGGACTGCCTCCGTGCTCACGCGTCTTCAATGTGGAAACTTGAGATGGGGATATAAGGTGAAGAAAGATGGAGAAGGCCCGTAACTAAACTTTAAGACCTGGTCGGTTTAAAGCAGAAGACATTGACGGGCTTGCATTGTGTACTGTCGTTCGGTCATTCGGTGTTGCGTTACTGTCCCGGTCGATCGGTGGGGGTCCTCGATCTCTGCAGGATTGACTGGGCGGGCGACGGACATTTGACGGGTACAGGAGTAGTACCTGATAGCTGATGTTGCCAGCCCGGACGGTTTAGCGTATGAGCTGGCTGAACCATCGGGTGACTGGCCAGTCGACTAACTTTTGGTGTTTTCGCACTGAAGACGGGTACAGGAGGAGTACCCGAAAGTTCTGTGCTTTTGGTAATAAAGCATTTTATGAAAACGGGTGTATACCGTGAGGAATATTTTGCACAATCATTTGGATATGCTCTGCTGTTTAAGCTAAGTGTGAAATGAAGCAGCATTCGGTGTCGCGTCCTTGTCCTGGTTCCATGTATCCTAATGTTGGATCATGAAAGAGCAATCCAAAAAGCTGACCAACACTTCAACAAGACGCCTGAATGGTCGATCGACCTTGGGGCTAAACTGTACGCAAGCTTTTAAAGGTAGAACTGCTTCTTCGCAGTCCGTTGTGTGCTTACTGCCTCGTGTGTTGCTGCTTTTTGGCAGCTTTACGTTTCCGTCATAACGAATGTCCAATTGGACGTTGTTCCAATTCTTTGGTGAAGCTTTCTTTTTTGCGGTGTGGAAAGAGATTTCGTATATTCTCTTCAGGCAGACGTTCTCGCTGTGAAGCATTTCCCAAATTACTTCCATCTGCAATGGGAAATTTGGAGAATTGCTGGGTTTCGCTTTTATTAGTATATACTGTACATTTATAGAAGGCATATACAGCCATCCACTAGTCTGGCATGCCTCTTCTGCCATCCTGCGCGGTATCTTTACGAGAATTTAATTTAGCGTTTTGCTGCTTTTTGGCAGCGTAAAAATTAAATTCTTTATTGCTATTTGTCCACCATTTGTGTTCAGGGACGGCAGAAACGCGTTACAGAATAAAATCTTTACTGCAAATGCGGAGCTTTCGGGACCAAGATAGGTCCCGGAAGCTCCGCAACTGCAGTAAAGATTTTGTTCTGGAACACGTTTTTGCCGTCCCTCAACACAAAAGCTGGACAATTTGAACAAGGGGAACAATTTGAAAAAAGTGAAAATTTGAAAAAGATGGACAATTTGAAAATATGGACAAGTTGAAAAAGGTGGATAATTTCAAAGAGATGGACGATTTGAAAAAAATGGATAATTTGAAAAAGATGGACAATTTGAATAAGGTAGACAATTAGAAAAAGATTGACAATTTTAAAAAGATGGTCAATTTGAAAGAGACGAACAATTCGAACAAGATGGACAGTTTGAGAAAAGATGGACAATTTGAAAATATGGACAATTGAATAAGGGATTTTTCTGAGACGAAATCACCCGGTTTCGTTAATTATGCTCGTAGATCTATGCTTGTATTCGAGTTGTGTGATCGTGGAGATGCGTTTATGATAGTTACTTGTTCACATTGTTTTCGTTTAGTGATTTAAATGTATTGCGTGAACCATGGTGTCTTATTGTACTAACGACTGCATGTGTGAGTGTCGAAATGATGAGTTTTTCTGCTTTTGGTTATTTAGATTTTACGAACGGATAGTAATGGCGGTATGTATGTAGACAACCGTGCCCGAGTTGTATTCAGCATCATACCTACCCCCTTTTCGTTAATTATGCTCCGAGATCCGCGGTTGTATTCCAGGTAGTGTGGTCCTGGATATGCGTTTGTGCTTGTCACTTGTTCGCATTGTTATCGTTTAGTCATTTAAAGTGGCTGTTCTACGGCTGACAGCCAAATCGCACCTACTGGTCGTGCTGCGACCGATGTGTCATCGTTGACTTTCTCAATTGAAGAGTGTATCGAGGCTGCGTTAGCGCCCCTTTCATCTGGTGTAGCCGAGCTGAACCGAGAAGTGCAGAAACGTAAGGCCACTCAGCAGCGAGGGATGGAAGAATGAACAGAAAGTGATTGCCCTGAAGGCATCGACCGTACGTGCACCTCTAGGCAGGCCGTGAATGACTGGATATGGCTGGAAGGCAGCAATGCTTCGTCATCAGATACGCCACCGAACCCTTGGGTGTTTCAACCTAGCACAGTTGCAAGCATGGAAAAATTTGATGGTGACCCAAGAAAATGGACTACATTTATTGCCACTTTCAGAGCGCATGTCCACGACGTCCTGCCATCGGATGCGCAGCTCCTAGCGGTTTTGGGGCAGTTGCTATCTCCTAAGTTGCGAAGCCGTTTCGTAGGCTTGTTAACTGATCCTAATATGTACTATGAGCTGTTGCAGCGTCTCCGTCGTATTTATGGAGATCCGTATGCACTTGCAAAATCAAGTTTGACTGAAATCATGAATCTGACAACGTTGAAGTCGGACCGAGCATCAGATCTGGAAGACTTTTTTCACCGCGTAAGTGCCGCGGTTAGCACAATGAAATTGTCTCAGTTGCATCACGATTTAAATTCAGCCGGTTTGTTAGAGCATGTCGCGGCAAAGCTAACGCCACGCTTGTAGGAGCAATGGGTTGTGTATTCTACTCAGTTAACGACAGCACCGAATTTTGAGATTTGGATTGCATGGTTAGAAAACCTCTTGCGAATGAAACTACTCACATCCTCACGGCAGAACTCATTTCGATCATCGAATACGCCTACGGAACGTCGACCGTCTTTGGCGACAAGAAACATTGCGATTTCGTCTGAAGGTCTGTGCGCCATATGCGGAGACAGCCGTCATCATCCCGCTGGATGTCCCGTCTTTGGTTTTTTGTCGATTGAAGAACGAGCAATTCAAGTTCGTCGGAAAAGACTATGCATCAGATGTTTGGAACAAGGACTTCCCAAGGCAAGTTGCCCTTCAAATGCTGTTTGCCAGGAAGGAGGCTGCACCTCACCTCATCATCGATGGTTGCATGGGACCCACGAATTGCGCTACCCTCGCGGTCGACGACAAGAATGACCGAACAAGTGAACGCTGTACCGGGTGTCAACATTGGAACGGCGGCCATTCGTAGCTACCAGCAAGACATTGTCTGCGCTGTCGTTCCGGTACAACTGCGATGCAATGGTCGTGTAGTCGACAGTTTTGCATTGTTAGACAGCGTTTCAGAAGTAACTCTGATGGACAGCAGTGTCGCTGATCGATTACAGGCTACCGGCAGTAAACGGCAATTCCGAATTCGCACTGTGAATGGCAAGCAAGTCGTGCAAGTCCGGGAACTGACTTGTGAGTTGTCGTCAAGGGATGGAATGTTTAACTTCTATTTGGATAGAGCTGTAGCTGTTCCTCGTTTGGACGTGGGTGCTAGGGTGCTTCATCTCCCAGCAGTCAAGGCGGAGTGGCAGCATCTGAACGATCTCCCCTTTTCTTCCGTCACTTCGGGACGCGTTGAGGTTCTGATAAGCATGGATGTACCGTTGGCACACCGTCATTACGACATGAGGTGTGATAGTCAGCAACGAAATGCTCCAGTTGGCCTATTAACACCATTTGGTTGGACGATTGTGGGACAGGTTCCGAATGCTTCATTTTGCACAGCTCTGCCAAATCAAACCACCTGGATCCGCCGCCATGCATGCATTCGACATGCTGAACCTTTGAAAATTCTCCTGGAAGAATTTCTAAACGCCGACCCGCTAACGGTTCAACCAACTAATGCCAAAGTGACCGTTGAAGAACGTATCGCTTTGAAAACGATGGAAGATAGCCTTCGATTCAACGGGACCAGATATGAAATTGGTTTGTTGTGAAATCCGCGGACAATTTCCTACCAAATAACCGTGAAGCAGCTTTGAAACTTTTTTTGCGAAGGAACGACGACTTTTGCTGATACCGTCAATGAAAGCCTTCTACAGCCGTACAATTCAGCAATACATTGAGGAAGGGCACGCGAGAAAAGTGACGCTTAGCGAATTGAATGGACCGCCTGGACGAACATGGTATCTTCCCCACCATGCGGTCGAACATCCGCGGAAGCCCGGGCATTATCGCATTGTTTTTTATGCGTCCGCACGATGTGCCGGGCTATCACTGAATGACTGCCTTTTAAAGGGATCACACTATTTTGCGATCTTGGTCGGTGTGCTTTTATGGTTCAGGCAAAACCCTGTTCCCGTGTCGGCTGATACCCAGCGGATGTATCACCAAGTCTTGGTGTCCCCGAAGGATCGATGTGCTCTCCGATTTCTGTGGCGAGAGCCGGGAACTCGTGGTCCACCAGAAACTTACGAAATGTTGGTCGATGTCTTTGGGGCAACTTCGTCACCAAGCGTTTGCATGCTTGGCATCCGACGAGCCGCTATGGATCGCAACTCTCTGTTGCCTGGACTAGCCGTCAGAGTTATATCAAGCATGTACGTAGATAATTGGTTGGACTCGTTTGAAATTGATCCGGAAGCAATACACGTGAGCTCTATGATGAAAGGCATGGTAGCAAGTGCTGGTTTCAATCTGAGAAAGTGGGCCTCCACATCGAGAGTTTTACTCGACGAAGTCGCCGCGGAATGTCCTGAAAGTGGGCATGTGCGAATATTCCAGGGACGACTACCGATGGAGACTGCGTTAGGCATGAAGTGGGATTGTGAGACGGATTGCTTTCGATTTGACTTTCCGAAAGAGCGCACATGGAAGCCAAGGAAACGTAAAATGCTGAGTCTGACGGCACAACTTTTCGACCCATTGGACTTATTGTCCCCGCTGTCAATAAGTGGCCGCGTCATCCTGCAAGACCTATGGCGAACCGGCTACGACTGGGATGATGTCCCAAACGAGCATTTTGTCGCCCGCTGGCAACGTTGGGCCAAAGATTTGCGCAACGTGGAGACAATTCATTTCCCTCTTTGCTTGGCTCCTAGCGGAAGAATATCATCGGTTCATTTATTCTCAGATGCTTCTGATCAAGCTTGCTGAGCGGTTGGATATGTCCGATGTGTCGGAGAAAGTGATCAAGTATACGTCACGCTAACAAAAGCGAAAGCTCGGGTAGCCCCGTTAAAGCGTCTAAGTACACCACGATTGGAATTGTCAGTAGCCGTTATAGTTGCGCGATTAGCGCGAGTTTTGACCACCGAATTGAAATTATTGCCTCGCAAAGTTACATTCAGGACAGAGTCCAGTGCCGTTTTGTGCTGGATAAGGGCGACATGTAAAAGGTTCAGTGCATTCGAAGAAAACAGAATCACCGATATATTGGACGGTTTTGACGCCAGCCAATGGAGCCACGTTCCAGGAGATGAGAACCCTGCCGATAACCTTACCCACGGGCTCAGCGTCGCGTCGTTAGCCGCAGGTAACCGATGGATAAACGGGCCATCGTTCCTCCATTTGGAAGCTCACTGTTGGCCAAAGGAAGAATGGCGAGTGTCTCCAGCCAACGACACTTTGGAGGAGGCAGTGATCGCACGAGCAGTGGCGGAAGTTCCCGAAAACGTTGTTCTCAATTTGATAAATCGCTACTCCAATTACGACCGGTTGCTGCGAATCATGATGTACGTGGAGAAGTTTATAAGGCGGTGCCGGAAGCTGATTACGTCGGAAGATATTTCCGTCACGCCCGACAGCACTTGGGTATGGAAACATTGCATTCGTGCAGTGAAAGGAATGTGCTTTGGTAACGGACAACGCCTCTTACACGACTGCGGCAAAGTTTTAGTTTCGTCACGATTATTCCGTTTGAAACCGTTCCTCAGTTCTGATGGTCTCATCCGGGTGGGCGGCCGGTTGGACCAATCAAGTCTTGCTTTCTACGCACGCCACCCACTGATTTTGCCGTCGAAGCATGCACTAACAATTTTGTTTATTCGCCGAACGCACGAACGACATTTCCACGCAGGAGTAGAGACCACGTTGTCGCTCACCAGTGCCATCGTCTGGATACTAAATGGCCGACAAGTCATAGACCGATGCGTGATTTGCCGAAGATACAGAAGCCGATCACCGGGGATACCCAAGACGCCCTTGTTGGAATGCCGGGTGAATCGACCTGCGGTTCCGTTTACACACTTGGGTCTATATTGTTTTGGTCCTATCCTTGTATCCGTTAGACGCTCGCAGGAGAAGCGACGGGTAACTATTTTTACGTGCCTCGCTAGTCGAGCCCTTCATTTCGAGGTATGTCTCTCATTAGATGTGAACTCATTCCTTTATGCGTTCCGTCGTTTCACGTCGCGTCGTGGAACCCCGACTGAGTGCTACTCGGACAATGGAAAGAACTTTATCGCAGGGCATCGCGCGCTAATTGATGGCAGCCTCCGTTTAGACGCGACTCCCATAACGAGCCACATGACTGGTAACCGGGTCAAATGGAATTTTAACCCACCAGAAGTCCCACATTTTGGTGGCGCGTGGGAGCGTCTCATCCGTTCTGCTAAACTGGCGTTGCGAACAACGCTACACGGGCAGCGTATAACAGATGAAGTCTTGCATACCGTGGTGGTTGAGATAGAGAACATAATGAACAGTAGGTCGCTGACTTGCGTCAGGGTCCAGCCCGGAGATGGCGAGGCCCTAACGCCAAACCACTTTCTTCTAGGACGACCGCACAGCAACGTGCCTGTGGATTTGATCACGCGACAGGATTTGAATTCTCGAAAGCAGTGGTTCGTAGCGCAAGCAGTACTCGACCGCTTCTGGCGAAAATGGATGCGGGAATATGTTCCCACGTTAATTTGTGGGCCGAAAGAAAGTACGTCCACCGGTTTTTTAAAACGAACGACGTGGTCTTAATAGTCGACCGAGACACACCGCGTGGTCAATGGCCACTCGGGCGAATTACAAGGGTTTATCTCGGACCTCACGGTGTGGTCCGCGTAGCAGACGTACGCACCGCACAGGGAACGAAAAGGAGACCCGTCGCCAAGCTACTGGCATTGTTTCCCAGTCCTCCATTATGTCGGACGGAGGGGGGATGTTGCGGGTAGCTTGCCCGCAGACGCATTGAACCTGCGAACAGCTTCAGTGGTTACGATAAAGTGGTTCTGAATGGAGAGGTGGTGTGCTTGAGCCTTGGTGGCCACGAACCGAACGATTGCGATATTCGTTTTCTCCTTTTTTCCCTTTTCTTCTTCTATTTGACAGTAAACCTCATGTTCTTAAGGTGCCCGTGTTTTGGCGATACACTAATACTTTAAATAAGGTCAGTTACAATGGTTCCGGGTGCAAATGGACAAATGTCACATTGCATGCTGTTCGTAACCTATCTGTAATTGTAATCTCGTGAGTTGTGCAAAAGGCGGCAATGGCAGGAGCGGCTGATGTCGAAGTTTTCTTTGCTAAAGCTCACAAGGACGAAAGAAAGGCGATCAAACGATTGACAAGTTTTGTAACGAAGAGCACTTTTTCTAAAAATGAGGAAGATTTAAAGAAGAAGGAGCAGTTTATAATCACGCTTGGAAGCTTTTTGGCCAAGCAGAAGCTCGCCGACGAGCTTAAGGAGACGATCGAACTCGCTATTTTATGAGAGTTTATAAAAGTTTTACGATGCAACGAGGAACTGTAACGACACCTGCGAATGAAAATTGTACACGAAATAAGATTTCTTTTGAACAGGTCTTTGATCCACATTTCTGTTTATTTGGGGAAAACTGGGTCTCGAGGTGCCTTCCTGCAGTCAACTTATTGGTCGAGATTGGCTCGCCAGAGCCGTGGCTGGTCTGCGCGTATGCTAACGTATACTGAAAGGACCGTTGGTTGGCTGTTGGCTGCCCTTATAGCCGTTGCCGCCAAGTGACTGTCCGTTTCGCACAGGTAGCCCAATCATCATTAATGTATACGGTCGTTCTATTGTTCTCTTCCATGAGTGCAGATTAGAGAAGGGACCGAGTTTTTGATGTTAATGTTAATGTATATCCGGCCTTCTTTCCCGAGTCACGAATTGCGAACTAGAACGCCTAACCATGTGTATAAAACACGTTGTCAACTCTCATGTCTAATGTCGGCAATCAGTGCGTTATTGCGAAATCAATGGCTGGTTAAGCCATGTTATTTCATTCCGGTATTATTTAATAGTTTTTCTCAGTAAAGACAGGCTTGCCTCTCGTATGTTTCTTTTGTTCTCGCGTTTACTACTTGTCCTGTCTTCAACCGGAAACATACCGGCAGGAGACCGTAATCCTGACATTGTATGAGGAAACGTAGTTTGATGCATGCTTTTTCCAGTTCAATGTGAGTGCGTTGCAAAGCCCTTGATAAATGCAATGCCTGTGCGCCGTGGTCACATTTTATTAAATTAAACAAAGGGTTTCTAAACATGGGGTAAGATCTCATGTGTTTAATTGAAGAAACACGTTCGGATATATCAAAAACCAATCCAGAAGATAGACCACGAGCAATCTGCCTCATTTAATGCGGATGTGCAGCATCTTATATTGGAGAAACTGGACACGGAATGCGCCACAGATTGGAACAGCATTTAGCAGGAATTAAAAGGTATCGGAATGCTGAAAGAAGACTCAGAAGGGAACAAGTAACGGGACGCGGACGACCACAAACAAATGATCCAAACGAAATTATGGAAGAATGTATCAATGGATCTTCAGTCGTGGAACACGTGGTTAGTTGTCCGGAGCCCGATGAAAGTTTAAGAATATTAAGCCTACGAAAAGAGAACAACTACTTTTAAGGAAAGTTGAAGAAGCAGGTTACATCCGCCATAACTCCTGCATTAACAGGGAGGACGGATATACCATCAGTGACATTTGGACTTTGGTGACAACTCAGACAAGTTGTTGCCGATGTATGACGCAGAACTAGAAACACTTTGGAGCGGATTTAAAGAAAGAAAATCCTACTTAAAAATCTTACCAGTACGGAGAGTTTAACTTCAAACAATACACATGTAAAAACAACCAAAAGAAATCTTTGTGAGTACGCTGAAAACGAGGACACGAGACGTTCTCGTAAGTCCGTATTGCTGTTACATGTTCATTTAGCCACGGGTTTTTGCCGTGATTCTTCAATTAAAGACACTGGTAAGGCAGTGTGAACGGATAACGCAACGGCAGCTGTCCGGTTCGCACATTTGTTTCATAATGTAGCAATAGTATAATCGATTGGAGCATTATAAGTAACCCTACAAGGAAGCTGTGCGGCAGCTAACCAAGCACAGATATTCAAAGAAGATTTACTTCAAAGAAGCACTAAAGTCACTGCATAAGCAATGCCGAACAATCGCCAGGCGTAGCGTTCTGGTTGGACAAAGTTCTTAAGTAACGCAGAGCACGCTTTGCCGCAGTGTTCTTTGCCAACCAACGAGAATTTCCTATACCAGTAAATTCGTGCTCACCGTCAATGACAACTTTGACGCGCATTTTGTTAATGTTTCTGTCAAAGCAGCTTCTGAAATAGGCCCGTTGTTTAGAATGAAAAACGAAAGTCGCCTAAATTACGAGAAAGTAATCGCTTTGCCAGTCTCTAACAGTTGTCGAACTGGAGACTTCGGAATACTCTCACAACATTTTCCTGAAACAATGCTCATTAGCCAAGTTAAAACGAACAACTGGAACACCGCCAACACTGACGAGCAACAGTAACAAAACAGGTATTCCTCATTATTGTTAATTAAAACACTGCAGGTCGTTTGCATAATAGTTTAAACGCTAACAATAGAAAGCGAATACTTAAGCCACATGGAATGTAAAGATGTGACACTGCTTACAAAAAACCAATAACAGTGTTCAAGACTTGTGCTTGTGGCACACTAGTGAATTTGCTCCTTCGGTTTCTGATGCAGAAATGCAACCAATACAAGTTTCGCTTTATGATTTAGGTCATCTAATAGCTCGAACGTTTAGCAAAACTGAATCGCACTATTCTTAGGTACTCACAACCAATCCTTAACCACGGTGTTCAACGCCATAATGTGACGAACTTAGTTCGAATGCGAGAATCCTGCATTTCTCCTTCAAGGACAACTCAAATAAAGTGTAAAAGTTCGAAATAATCCAAGCAAACGTAAACATATACTCCATTAAAACTGTGATTACCTATTTGGTCCTTCATCATCGGGTAGTAGACGTACCATACCGCCTCCAGTGAGCACCCGGAATCCAAATAAATGGCACCGGCAACTGATTCGAACAGGTCGCCCAGTACCTTCGGAACTTCGTATTCTTCAACGTCCTTTTCTTGATCGTCAAAATCATTGAGCAAGTACAGCTACGCGAACGGAAGTCCCAACATTAGATGAACACTTCGAGAAACGTGCATACCTCAGTGTTGAGATTGACGTCGCCGTTCAGTTCGGTCACAAACTTGACGAAGCTTCCGATTGCAAAATAAAGTGCCGAACTGGTGAACATGCAATACTGCAAAGAGGGAAGTTACCCCAAGGAGCAAGAGAACACCGCATAAAGACACAAACGAAGCATTGTGCACAAAGCGCAAAGCCCGTGTCGATGGGCCATACCTCAAGTCAACTTGAGATAGAAGAACTGTGGCAAGCACTTGCACAAATGCTTGGTTTACTTCAATGGTGTAATGCAGTAATTCAATAACAAATCACTAATGACTGCGAATAATCTCAATTGTCCGCTACTACAATCGTGACATGGCTGTACAAACACGGCAAGAGGCGGATAGTTTCGAATGGAAAGCCACGTTGAAAAATAACGGGAAATAAAGATTTTTAGATAACAAGACATTATTGAAAACGAAATGTTGCATAACGGGTTGTTGTTTTTAGTTTAGAAGATTCTTCTTGGCACGGCAGTGGAAACCGTTTGTTGAATCGAAAAAACGTACACTGTAAATCAGCGAGGAAGTACAACGTACCTTTAACGAGACGAAACTTCGTAGCTTTCAGAGCCTCCTGCTCCATCGTCAGCGAATTGCACTGCTCTTCATTGCAATTCGCTGACGACGGAACAGGAGGCTCCGAAATCGACGAAGTTTTGTCTCGTTAAAGGTACGTTGTACTTCCTCGTTGATTTACAGTGTACCTTTTTCGATTCAATAAACGAGTTCCACTGCGATGCCACGAAGAATCTTCTAAAATAACAAGACATTTACACAAATTTCGCCACTAACCGCTTCGGACACGGAACCCAAACTTACGAACAGCTCACGCAGAAGTCCCCTCGCAATAATCAATGATTACGTATCCATGAAAAGATGCAACGTATACCCGTTGCAAGAAATTCGATTTTCAACATAAATGATTATGCAACGATAAAGCCACCAAATCAGCTCTCATTAATTAAAACGCGTTAAGCAGGGATTAAGCACCCTTGAAAGCTCAAGCGCATTCGAATTACAGCTATCTACATAAAACATACCTTGTGATAGTGGTACTTCACTGCCATTGACGCAAAGACGGTATTGTTGACCAACGCTGACCGCACGTCGGTCATAAATCCAGGCGACTTGTACAACTCCTTTTCGTAAATGAAGCGGGTAGTTAGGTAGTCCAAGACTGCATCACCCAAAAACTCCAGTCTCTGCAACAAGCGATGTACAGTTGCCGTGCCGCCGGCCGTATACCTCGTAGCTGTCAAAGACCACTGGTCTGCAGTAGGAGTTGTGCGTCAACGCTTGGACAAGATAGGCTCGATCTTTAAATTTGTATCTTAAAATTCTTTCGAACTTTCCCAACTGCAACCTCTCGTAGGTCTGGTTCAAAGCGGCCAACGATGTGGCGGTCGGTTGAGTCAAGGCATCCTGAAAACGCTGCTGCAACTTACGAAGCGCCTTAAGGCAAAACTGCCAAAGGAAACCTCCGAAACGACGCTCACTCCAAGCCACTCCATAAACCTTAGCGCACGGACAGAGCCGCACGAACGTACGTAGACTCCGATTAAAGCTTCGACGCAATCGGCTATGCGTTTATCCGAAATAATCTGCTCTTCGCTGAGTCGCAAATATTCCTACAATAATGGTGAAGAAGGAAACATCCCAAAGCACTGTGCTCACTTCAGCGAAGGTGGGATCGTCATTGGACGCCGTGTTGCTATTTGAAGCTGCGTTTTTTAACATGACAAAACCAGGCGGCAACCAAGTGACCATTGGCTTAAAATGGTTAACGATCATCATGCCGCAAAGACCAATCCGCTTGCCCAGTCTGCACAAGTTCGCATTGGATACTTCCTTTTGTCGCAGCGTGGTCAGCTGGCCCTGGTGCTTTCGCGGGTGCTTGATGAACAAGTATACCGCAACCGCGTATTTTAGAAACGAGTCGCCCAGCGTTTCCGCATTCTCCAGGTCAAAGTGATCAACGGCGCTGGCGGACGTCAACGCAAGCAGGATATCCCGCAATTCCGGCCACAACGGATAGCCTTCAATTGAAGCGTTCAAAAAGGAGCCAACAGCAACCGAACCGCTTGAATAGAAGTTCGCGTTGCTACCGGACACAGCTTCGGAGAAATCGTTTTCCAGTGGGATCGCGCCTTTGGACCATTCAGGTGCATAAGATGAAAGCAGATCTGGACTCATCACGGGAGCACTGAGTGAATCAACTGCATCCACAGCACCACTTTGACCTTCGCTCTCCAAATTGTGCTGCTCGTTTGAGGAAACCGCAGACTGTGCATTAAAGGAGAAAAACAATTCTTCATCATCCAATTCATTATGGATATTCGAGATGGTGATAGGCTCTTTTGACGCAGAGTCCTTCTCCAAATAACTCATGTCCATACCTTCAAACTCTATGAGCAAACCAACATTAACTTGTCCAGCGCCACTGGAGGAAACTGGAGCCTCATTCGCCAGGGAATCCTTATGTTCCCGTGCAGCGTCGCCTATAAGGCGGTACCAACTTGAATCAACTGGTTGCCATTCATGATCCTCCGTGATCTGAGCATCCAACGAAAACGCTTCACTGTGAATGACCGAGCGCAGCTCGTCGGCAATTATTAAACAGCGCAGCCTTAAAGAATTACAGAAGAGGCAATGCGGGCAAAAGTGACAAACAGAAAAACAAACGAAAATTAACGAACAGCTATCTGCTCGACGAAAACGCCTAACCCCGCATGTCTCGACTCGCTACAATTGAGCGCTTGGCTTAGGTCGGACGAAAACAGTCGTTTAAGGAAATTACATATGGACAAAGCCCTAACATTCCTACGAAGAGAAAAAGCAACAACGTGAATAGCGGCAGGGAAAACAAACTACGTTGGCAACCAACATGCACAATTCTGCACGCCGTCAAAACTGTACTCCAAACAGCACTTACCTATGCAAAATGGTGGGCACGCAAGTCAACTTAAACCATAAGGGCCAGGGAAAAGGATGGACGTACAACAACTCTGGTACAAACATCGAACCAGTATAAGTCAAAGAGACGGACGATTGAGCTTTGTATATTGTCTCCCGCAATTCGCCTTTGAAGCGTTGGTGAATCATATTTAACCTGCAGGTAAAAAGTACTGTAGACGCGAGTGGGAGAGAACCGAAGGCGACCTCGGTTGCAGGTAGTCGCCGCAAAGAAGCGGCTGGTGCATATTGAATATCTTTACGTTCTGACGCTTTTCGTAATATTCGGCGAACGAACGGAAGTCACCAAAATCGCACTTCGACATTGGATTTAGATCTCTGCGTGCACCAACCACATGGATAAAGTTCGCGGAGTCGGTACGCTGGTGATACCAAGGAACGACAATGCTGTTAATGTATCTAAACGAAAATGGCGGCATTGAATTGTTTATGAATGTTAGAGCACGATTGGGCAGCGGAAAACTAAAACTGCATTTTCGTTCACCTTGCTTCGTCGTAGACAAAGTTTCTTCGTTCCTCATCAGTGGGTGGAACGTTCCGACGCTGAATGTGCATAAACAACTTCTTTACAAGCGCCCAGCTGATCGACCACCCCATGTCAGATTCTGTAAGATCGAACACTGGACGGCGCGATTGGACAAATGAATGGTACCTTTGCTTAACGGGACAACGCAGAACGCAAGATCCGCATGGTCGACATCATAGCGTAGGAAAGCGGACTTGAACTTCAAAAGTTCGGAAAACATGTAAAACTGCAATTCGAATAACAATTTCAGCTGCTCTTCAGTAAGGCACACTTGGTGACGTTCAGCCACGACGTCCACTGAAACCGGCTCGTCGTTGGCAAAAATTTCGAACTTTGGCACCTGAGAATGAGCACGCCAGTTAGGCGCAACAGGAACGGAAGGCAGGAGAATACCTGAGGCATCGGTGCTCCGCAAAGGAGTCCAATGGTTTCCGAAGAACCGCCGTCAACCTCCACATCACCACGATCTATCTCCAGTAGAGGAACGGAAACTTTCACTTGTAATTGGTACAAGAACAAAGGGACTTGAGCTCTCAGACGCGTTGACAAAGAAACAGGAACCTAGAAAATTGATTCAACCATTGACCAGCTTTACTATGGACACTCTTTTGTGCAATGCCAGGTTGAAAGGACAAATACCCCGGTAGGCACGTGCCATCGATCAAACTCTGATTACTGACACAAGGTTGTAGACTACGAAAAACGGGAAGAAGGAAAAATCATTTCCATGTCATCATATCTCCAATCTGACTCTCCCACTACAACATGAGGCGCAAAAGCGGCGCAACATGGACAACGCGAGTTCGCTCATTGTTAAACTGAGGATTTAACATACAAGTAAAAGCATATCTTGCCGTAGCAATCCTGCAATCCCGACTGGACATTTTAAGACCGAGAAGTACAAAAGGTTTTTGCTTCGCAATTTAAAAGCGGTGTACGGATGAGCAAGCAAGATGCCTAAGCTACAATGACTCTCGACGACGCAAACGCTTGCGGATGTACGTCGGGCTTGGGATGCCGTGAAGATCTAACACTGATCAAGAAACACGGCGGACTTAGACTTTCCCTGTTCCAAGAAAAGTAGCTCGCCGAGGTCTGTAAGCTAAGAATAACATTATAAAACTGACTTCCACCATTGCTACGGACGAACGACTTAGTGGAGCAGCCTTTAAAGGAGAAGATTAGCGCACGAAACCAAAAGCCTACGTCAATGCAGATTTCCCATCTCAGAAAAGGCTTAACCTTTCTCCTGTAGACTTCCCTGTGGCTACAACCAGGGGCACTGGACTTCTCCGTGAATTCCACGAACTCTTCTTCCTCCTCTTCGTCGCCCTCTTCAACGGAAGCCGATTCGGTAGACGTAGAAATTGGCAGGAAATTATCTGACAATTGACCACGCTGGTGCAATAATTCGCAAGCTTTCAGCGCCACTGCCATCTTCGCCAACTTTTGGCTCGACATTGGTGGACCCTGGGTCGTCCTGTCGATTGAAAGTGAAAAGGCAAAGGTCGAGGCTCACCGTAATTCTTTCCTTCACGGGACAGTTAAGCGGAAGCAACAGGGTTGCCAAAAATTGGGTGAAGCCAGACGAATCGGTGGTGGAATTAATCTCGTATCGTGGCATTGGATTTGCGTAACGATCGCAGGGCAAGGACATGCAGTATCTTAAAAATTGAAAATGCGACCACTCTCCGTTAGCACGCCGTCATAGGAGGCTCGTCAAAGAATACCTGTTCAAAACATACTGCGAAGTCGACACGGTTACCACTGCCTGTTCAACTCCGTTTACGCACTTCCCAGCCGGTCCGTAATAGGACGGCATTAACGAATCAGTTGAGACGTGGTCCAACGGTATAGCTTCTTCCGCGTTCATAATTTCCCATTGGTGCTTGAGCAGCGCCTAAAAACAATCCTAGAAATTACAATTGCACCCCATTACGCGCCGAGATTACAATTCGACCAATCACAAACATTCGATGTTGCATTTATGATAACGAGACAATCTGTGTGCTTATTTACGGAAGCGCGCCGTTCATGTACTTGCCAAAGCGTTCGGGATTCCCCTGGCCGCTTCCTCCGCAGCAAAAGAAAGGTAAATGGAATAAGGTGGCAACACTCGACTTTCCATTGTCGCTGAAGAAGGAACCAGGGGAGTCCTGAAAACTAAAACGTACGTTATCTCTCATACAAAAAACGGTACGTTACCCGAAGAAACCTCAATAATCCATTCCATTATTAAAAAGGAGCCAATATCAAACCTACACAACCAACAACTTATTCAAATAGCGTAACCAAGAGCAGCGTCAATTCAGATTGCAAACGGAAAGGCAAAGCCTGAAACCTAAGTTCTGACAGAAATAAATTGTTCTCAAAAGGATTAATTTAATGACCCAGTTTTGAATAAGTCGTTAATATACTTCTATTAACACGTTAATTGCACAAGGTATTTTAACGCACTACAGAAGGGTCTGCAGATTTGGACACTTATAAACTGAACGTGCGAATAAACGGACATTCGTCGATTTTCCTTATGATGGAACAAATTAGATCTGGAAGTTACGATAGCTAAAGGGAGGTTGCAACTTTGTCGTTGATTTGCGGGGCGCTATTTCGTGTCAGCGAACCTGCAAATGCATCGTATCCTTCGGGAATTGCAACGATGAGCTAAAAAAAAACAGAGCAGTATACCTGTTCCATTTCCACGTACGACTTCAGTATGGAGGAAAATTTTTGCGACAATGACTTCTGAATAATAACAACGTATTCGGCATCACTCGCTCTTGCACGTCCTGTGAGGAATGTCAGTTACGAAGGCACAATTGGAATGGTAAAACATGACCTTTCGACTGAACGAACGAAGAGAAGGTTGGCGGCGGGTCGAAGCGAATAACGGTGTTGCACTGAGGCACGTCAATGCCTTCTTCCAAGATGCTCGTCGAGATGATTAAATTTATATCCCCATGGCGAAATCTACGCAACGTCTTACGACGCCATCAAAGATAGTTGAACAAACCCGTACTCAACGCAACCATTCCTACCTCATCTTGTTGCCTACACTGCTGCACCAGAACAGGATTCCTACACCCCCATCTCGTCGAGGACTGACCAACAATAAAGCCAACCTTCAGGTGTCCATATCTGTCCGGATCCAACTTTATTATTTCTTCGAGCAAAACCTGAAAGTCAAAATTTACAGTAACCAATGAGCGGCCAATAACGCACTTTCAGTTGGTAGGCAACATATCTCTGAGTAACGAACACTATGCCACAAAACGGAGCAGTTTTGCCATTGGTGGTTGAAACATTGGAACTGCGCAGACACTGAAGGAGCACAAGAACGCGGGAAGTTACAACTGCTTCAAGTTCGCCTATGCTGTTGACAGATTCAACGCGCTCACTCAAGTAAACGTTGATTGCCTCCACGGAGCAGATCGCCGATTGCAAGAACATTCTTTCAGTTTCGCAACTCAAACTAACAGCTTTGAGTTGCTGCTTCAAAATTTGATATTGACGGCGAAAAAACCTGCCCGTGTTCCATAGGCCCAGCTTGTCGAAGGTCACTTGCGCCTTGGACAACATATCGAGTACCAATGCCTTCGAAGGAACGCCGGTGCCTATCTTGTCGTCATCCGCGTGTGCGTACAGACTTGATAAGTACGTCATTATCTTTTTGACCGGATGCGCCCAGGCCGTCCACGAATTGTCCTCATCGTCCTTGCATACCATTATCTTTATGTGCGCATTTCTCGCCACTTTTAAATACGACTCTATTTCTTCCGTAGTTTCGATGGTGCAACACATCACTGACTCCAGTCTGTCCATTTGCGACTTCAGTTCCGGACCCATAATGTGATTATTGACTACGGAGGCAGTCAAACCAAGAATACGAGGACGGCTTCCTAAATGCACAAACTTCATCCCACGCACAATCCCGCAATGTTACATCGTTTGCGCTGCTCGTTATAGGCCGAACGCAAAAGCATTTACGAAAGTAAATGGAGTTTAATTATTCAGATGCATTGATAAAACAAAGCATATTACCTAATAGCTTCTTGAGCTCACGAAGGAAAGAAACTATACAAATTTACGGAAAACCTCTGATACCACTGTATAAACACCTATAGAGCAACAGAAAGTTGCAAGCGCAGACATTGTGCTGGAAATATTAACTGGCATGCGCAAAACGTCTCTTACCTTGTAAATTTAAAAATTTGGATGTCGCTGAAAACCTAACATGAGAATGCTGATCACGCCGAGAAGTTCTAGCTATCACCTTACACTAAATCCAAACGGACCGAAAATTTGCGGTAAAAACGGTCAGCAAGATTTCTTGAATAACGCATACAACAATTTTACATCGCATCAATCACTCTTGCAATGCGGGAAGAACAGCTAACCACTTGTCATCGCACTAAGACGTCAAACATTCACCTTGGGTATTCAACGTGGCTACTGCTACATTAAACAGCCAAAAGACAGCTGCTGGAAACTTGGGCGTTGAAGACAAGGGCAGAATTCCCGAAAGCTCAGTTACAACACCGAATACGCATAAAAATAAGTACTGTGGAGAATTAAACATAATTGAATGAATTGCTGCACGTTTAAAAAAATCACGCATTCAAACACACGCCTTCGTCAACGTGTAAGACTGAAACAGCTTTACGTGGGCGCGCACATCGTCTCTCGTTTGTACATGCTCACATAAGGCGGTGTCAATCATAAACGATTTTCAAATCTACGAAAACTCTCGTAATAATGCGAGAGATACTTTCACTATAAGGCCACCTCACATTGTTCTGCGACATCAGACGTAACGTCAGATCATCCCACTGATGAAACATAAGAAAACGATCGAAATTACAAAGAAAGTTCAGCACTTACACTGCAAATTACTCCGTCCGTTGTTGCATATAATCATTAATTAAAACTTTAAATTCAACAGCATACTGCGTCAATTGTGCATTCGTTTTGTTTTGCATCGAGAATGAACCCGAGTAATAACAGGAAAAGACCGTCACGTACTCGTACAACCTGTCCTATTCCAACGCCAAGCCAATGTTTAGTTCCAAATTTCCGTTTTTTGTAATTTACATATCCCATATAACACAACTTTATTCAAGCGGAATTATTCCAATGAAAATGTTTTGGCGCTAAGCAAGAGACGACTCCCGCTCTCGACCCATATATATATATATATAATATATATATATATATATATATATAATTCTTTCATAACAAAAATATTTTCTAATTTATAAAGTGGTACAAGCATAAATGCAAGCAAATTTCTCTCATGGATTCTCCCCGTTGGATACACATTTTATTCGTCCAAAACAAGGCAGAGCTTACGGCACAACCTTTACCCGTCATCAGTGCCAAAAACGAATGGCCACCGCCCACGTTGGTCAGTCAGTCTGCAAGCATTTCTGGTCAGCCGACCAAAGCAGACCCTACATCAATTGGGTCATACATTTCACCACGTCGATTTCGCAATCCGCCCAAGCCAGCCGCGCAAAATCACGAGCTTCACAAACGACCGCCCCGGACAGTGCCAACACGACAACTGTCCGGGACGGTCGGTGGTGAAGCTCATGCTTCTGCACGGCTGACTACGGCGGATTGCGAAATCAACGTGGTCAAAGGTATGACCCAATTGACGTAGGGTCTGCCTAGGTCGGCTGAGCAGAAGTGCTTGCAGACTGACTGACCAACGTGGGCGGTGGCCATTCGTTTTTGCCACTGATGACGAGCAAAGGTTGTGCCCAGAAGCTCTGCCTTCGTTTGCTGGAATAGGTTTATCCAACGGGGAGAATCCGTGAGAGAAATTTGCTTGTATATATTTATATATATATACATACAGCAGGCCCTCCATATACGCGGTAATTGGTTCCGGGACATACCGCGTATAATCAAGTCCACTGCACAGAAGATGCGAGAATACGTAGACAATGCGCGTACTTCTTCCTGCAGACTTCAAGCAGACTCTGTTCGTTCCAGTTCCAATGCCCAGCGCTATTTAAATGCTAAGCCAGTAGGTGCTACGTAATGCAGGGAATTAACAAACAGCAAAGTTACTATGACACTGGGCAAATTCGAATGTGTACTACTTTTATTGTTATCGTAGCAGCTTTACGGAAAATGTACACGCTGATGATGGGAACAGGTGGTTCCCAAAAGCTCCGTGATAACGCTTGAATGAAAAAGCTCTACAGGGTGTAGCCGTTTTTGATCAGATTTACTTACATTGAACAATACGAGCAGTTCGAACACCGCTATTTGAACACTGTTAGATTCAACCTTCGTCAAGAAAACAAAATGACCACGGAGCTCCATGCCACAGCAGCATGTATGCTTAGAGTGTGCAATATGAGAAGTGCGAGCTATTTTGTCCGCTCAGTTAACAAAAATCTCGTATTGTCCATTCCCTAGTAAGAAGCGTTTGTGATTAATTCCTCTGCAGGCAAAATCGCCTCAGGCAAACCCAACAAAAATTTATCAAGAATCAACGCAAGCTGCACATATAGAAAAGTGCCTGCCAAGTTGCGCGACAGCACTATAGCCTTTCATATACATTGTATATTATACAACAACTTGGAAAGTATCTGTACTTGACTGTGATTCGTCAGTAACAGCTCATAAATGGCGTCATTGCCTTCCCAGTCAAACCGCGTTGAGTCAAATCCGCGTATCCGGAGGGCCTACTGTATACAGTGGAATATTCGGAGGCAAAACACGGCAATCACCCGTGACCGCAAGAAATTTTTTACTAGCGAAGCTTTCGATAACCGCTCACGTTTTCGTTTACAGCATTTGGAGGTTTACGGCGTATTAATCCTGTTTGCTTTTTATTCGAACAAATCAAATAATATCGATGGACGTAGCTTTCAGAGCTGTCCCGCTCCGTCTTCAGCGTCTCGCTGTGTCAGTGTTGCTGTTGTGTAATCTTTCAGAGTTTTCTATTAATAGTTTACAGCAATTTGTTCTTCGGATTAAACTCGTCCAAACATCACTTACAAACATGCCTTTGTCTTTGTTTAAATAACGGTTATGCTTTATGTACATTGCTTCTTCGATTTTTCTGCGTATATGGTGAGTCTCTTTACAAAACCTGACCTTGTCTGCACACGGCGGCGTGTTCTACTACTGCCGACTTTTGAATTAAGTCATCCATCACAGTACGAGCATGTGTTTTCGGAGCTCTTCCTCATCTTCGAACATTCCCATTCTGCATTCTTTCTTCTACCTTTCTATATCTCGTAATGTTGAAAAGGTGTTCGTGGAACCTATCCATTAGTGTACGCCCAGTTTCATCTACGTAGTGAGGGGAGCAACCACAAGGTAGCCTGTAAACGCACCCGCTGTCCATTTTGTCAGGGGAACTCCGTTTGTTGTTTCTAAGCATAGCCCTGGGATTTGGTAAGGATTTGAAGAAAACACGGAATCCTAGGTTCTTTGCCACAGCTGCTATCTTGTCACCTAGGCTGCGATAATAAAATATTGTGATAGTGGGAACCGTCATTTCCGCCGTTCGTGCAGCCGTTTTAACTTCCCTTTTAATTTCAACGAGTTTCTCTCTTATGAGCTTACCAACCGTACCTTCTGGGTATCCATTATTACATAAGGTCTTTCTAATATTCTTTACTTCATTATTCAAATAAATATCATCACATAGGTTTATAGCCCTTTGTACCATACCATTAGCTATACCTGTGAAAACTGCCCTGGGAGGGTTCGACCTGTAATGCAAATATAGATCAGAGATTGTGGGTTTTCTGTTGAATTAGAATTGATTACCTATTGCCGAAAATTCACAAAGAAAGAGTACCCTTCAGACCGGTGACATCGAATGTAAACAGTATTACATCCAAGATAAGTCATTTCTGGGCAAAGTTATCCAGCCTCAAGCAGGGTAACGTCCCTCCCACGTTTCCCACTCTAGTCGATTCCGCATAGAACTTGAAAGCACAAATACTGAACAAGAAGACTTCATGATCAGCTATGACGTTAAAGATCTCTTCACCAGCATACCTTTAGAGCAGCTGTTAGAAAGACGGAAAAGTTTACTAGAAAAGGACAGCTCACTGGGAGAGCGAACAAAACTTAACCCATTCCATATTATGGAATTAGTTAAGTTCTGCCTGCAAGAAGGTAACTATTTCCAATTCCAAGGCAACTTCCTCCGACAGTCAAAAGGTATTTCAATGGGTAGTTCATTATCAACAGCTTTAGCAGAAATATTTATGGAAAACTTAGAAGAAATTGCCTTCAGCACAGGAAGCCCTGATTTCTACCCAAGGTTCCTTAATAGATACGTATATGATATTTTTGCTGTGATAGAGAAAGGAAAATAAATGGCTTTCCTAAACCATGTGAACAGCCTATTTCCAGGCGTTATCACGTTCACAATGGAGGTTGAAATCAACAATGAAATACCTTTTCTCAACATCAAGATTATAAGAGAACACAATGAATTCAAGACTGCAGTATACAGAAAACCCACAATCTCTATCAATATTTGCATTACACCTCGAACCATCCCAGGGCAGTTTTCACAGGTAAAGCTAATGGTATGGTACAAAGGGCTATAAACCTATGTGATGATGTTTAAACACAGGATTTTTGAACACTGGGTAGGATCTCATCTTCGTAAGCAACACGGCTAATACCCGTGACCTCAGAAACCTTTTACCAACTTTTTACTAAGTTTTGGAAAACAACTCCTGTTTTCGTCTTCATAACGCTAAAAACGAAAAAGAGAGATGTTTGCGAAAGCTTCGTTAGTAAAAAGTTTCTGAGGTCACGGGTGTTAGCCGTGTTGCTTTCGAAGATGTGATGATGTTTATTTGAATAATGAACTAAGGAATATTAGAAAGATCTTATATAATGATGGATACCCAGAAGGCATGGTTGGTTCGCTCATAAGAAAGAAATTCGTAGAAAGGACAAGGGAAGGTAAAACGGCTGCACGAATAGCGGAAATGACGTTCCCACTATCACAATACCGTATTATCGCGCGCTAGGTGATATGATCGCAGCTGCATCAAATAACTTAGGATTCTGCGTTTTCTTCAAATCCTTACCAAATCCCAGGGCTATACTTAGAAACGACAAACAAAGTTCCCCTGACAAAATGGACAACGGTTGCGTTTACAGGCTACCTTGTGGTTGCTCCCCTCACTACGTAGATGAAACTGGACGTACACTAATGGATAGGTTCCACGAACACCTTTCCAACATTACGAGATATAGAAATGTAGAAGAAAGAATGCAGAATGGGAATGTTCGAAGATGAGGAAGAGCTCCGAAAACACATGCTCGTACTGTGATGGATGAATTAATTCAAAAGTCAGCAGTAGTAGAACACGCCGCCGTGTGCAGACAAGGTCAGGTTTTGTAAAGAGAATCACAATATACGCAGAAAAATCGAAGAAGCAATGCACATAAAGCATAACCGCTACTTAAACAAAGACAAAGGCATGTTTGTAAGTGATGTCTGGACGACTTTAATCCGAAGAACAAAATGCTGTAAACTAGAAAGCTTTGAAAGATTAAACAACAGCAACACCGACACAGCGAGACGCTGAAGACGGAGCAGGACAGCTCAGAAAGCTACGTCCATCGATATTATACGATTTGTTCGAATAAAAAGCCAACCGAATTTTCTGGAACTTATCGTTCCTTTACTAATGTGACAGGGGGACAGGGATGAATCGTGGAAATAGGGGTCCAATTATATATATATATATATATATATATATATATATATATATATATATATATATATATTATATATATATATATATATATATATTAAACAATGGATTTCTGCACACAGGGTAAAACCTCATGTTCGGAAATACCAAAGCACCAGTTTTTTGGCTCACGGGTGATAGCACTGTTTTGGTATTTTTAAATATATATATTTTTTTTCTTGAAGCAAGAGAAATTAGTAAAAAGGCGTCTCATAAGTATGAAAAGATACTGTATCCTTGTTCAAAGAGCTTTAATAGGCGTAGCTTTCGGAACTGTCGTCTTCCGTCCTCAGCGCAGTTGGAAAGGCCTTTCCAACTGCGCGCTCCGTTGGTTGGAAAAGCCTTTCCAACTGCGCTGACGACGGAGCACGACAGTTCCGAAAGCTACGCCCATTAAAGCTCTTTGAACAAGGATACCGTATCTTTTCATACTTATGAGACGCCTTGTTACTAATTTCTCTTGCTTCAAGAAAAAAAAAATATATATATATATATATATATATATTTAAAAATCTTGAAGCAAGAGATATTAGTAACAAGGCGTTTCATAACTAAGAATGATACGGTATCCTTGTTCAGTGAGCTTTAATTGGCGAAGCTTTCGGAACTAACGTGTTCCGTCGTCAGCGCAAATCGCTTCTCGATTTGCGCTGACGACGGAACACGTTAGTTCCGAAAGCTTCGCCAATTAAAGCTCACTGAACAAGGATACCGTATCATTCTTAGTATTTAAAAATACCAAAACAGTGCTATCACCCGTGAGCCAAAAAACAGGTGCTTTCGTATTTCCGAACATGAGGTCTTACCCAGTGTGCAGAAATCCATTGTTTCATATATATATATATATATATAGTACTTTTTCACGGATTTTGTCCCGTTGTTTTCAGTACGTGATGCATCGGTAAGTAAACTGACACGGTCTCGCTACTAACGGATGGATTAAAATAGCTATATTAAGAGCACGGTCACAACACAACCTACGGTTTCTCAGATATTTCGGAACGCTCGAGTTCCGTCTTCAGCGAGCAAGAGACAGTTTTTACTCCGTTGTCGCTTTAACTACGGGTGAGAAACAAAGGGAAAGAAAGTACAGGTCAGCTCGATAAGGTGCAACACCTGCTTTTTTTGACAATAGCATTCCAAATTTCGCTGATCTGTACAGCATTATAGCGGTTCAAGGATGGATTATGTCCAATGTATAAGGCTTTTTGATCCGTCGCAGGCGGACACGTTCTTCACGGCAGACAATGCGTGGTTGCAGCTCGAGTGGGCATGTGGAGCCATGCTCGACAACCGCGGAAGCCTTTATTGCCTCATCCATGATCTTGGCTGGATCGCGGGTTTGGGATCGTCCACGGCGTTGCGCTGGTAACCCATTCAGTCTTCGTTTCGCTGTCTTCTATCCGGCCAGCGCAGCCGTGTATTCATGAAATCTATCAGGTAAAGGTTTGCCCGTTTCTCCTATGTAGGAGGCGTGACAACCACACTTGATTTCATAAACCACGCCTGGTGTCCTATCCAGTAGAACCTTGATCTTATCACTTCGTAACAGGGAACGGAGATTACCGGAACTTTTAAATCGAACATTAAAGTTTAACGCGTGGAGGAAACGTTTGAGGCGCTCCACCAAGGCATTACAGTACGGAACGTATAACACCGGGTTAGGGAAAGAGGCGGACACCGGTGGGTTTATGGATGTTTTAAGTAACCTACGTTGTATAACAGAATTAATAAAGTGTTTTGGCTAGCCATTAGAGATTAGCGTTGTGCGAATGCCTTTCAATTCGGAGTTAAGATACTGCGGGTCACAAACGTCAAGCGCGCGGTTTACCATGCCGATTATTATACAACGTTTAACTGCAATAGAGTGGTGGGAAGAGAAATGTGGTAAGCGGTCTGAATTTGTCGGTTTTCTATATACAGTTGTGTTAATCCTATTACCTCTTTTAATGAATAAAACATCTAGAAATGGCAACTTATTGTTACGTTCTTTTTTATGGTAAGTTTAATGTTACTAGGAAAAAGGAAATTCAGGTGTTATAGGAAGGGTTCTTCACTGCCTGCTCTAATTATTGCAAATATATTATCTGCCTATCTTCTGATAAAGGACGGTACTGACCCGGTCTAGCAGGTGTTAAAAGGCTTTTCTTCGAGATGTTCCATGAAGATTTCGGCGAGAAATGGCGAGAGCGAACTGCCCATGGGGGCCCCCTCCTTTTGTGTGAAGAACCTTTCCTGAAATCTGAAGTGGTTTCCTTCCCGCATGCAAAAGGGGACAAGTTTAGTGACATGAAATGGGTTAAATTTAGTTCTTACATGCAGATTACTGCCTGATTCCAATAGGCATTTTAGAAGATC
This sequence comes from Trichuris muris, assembly GCA_000612645.2. NCBI lineage: Eukaryota > Metazoa > Nematoda > Enoplea > Trichinellida > Trichuridae > Trichuris > Trichuris muris. The sequence goes on from CBXJ02000282.1 coordinate 4,364,317, forward strand.
AATTGTATATGTGACCGGTCGGCAAGTAAAAAGGTCCTTAAGATTATAACTGACCAAAACGAACGAACTATGTAGGTGTACCGTTTTTATTTCGCTAATGAATTCTTTACAGCATTTTACATGCGCGATCCAGCCAAGATCATGGGTGAGACAACAAAGGCTTCCGCGGTTGTGAAGCATGGCTCCATATGCCCACTCGAGCTGCAACCGCGCATTGTCTGCCGTGAAGAACGTTTCCACCAGCGGCAGATCAAAGAAGCCTTATACATTAGACATAATGCATCCTTGAAAGGCGACAAAGGTGTATAGATCAGCGAAGTTTTGAATGCTATTGTTCATAAAAGCAGGTGTTGCACCTTATAGCGCCGACCAGTACTTCCTTCCCCTTTGTCTCTGACTCGTACTACCGACAACGCAGTAAAAACTTTCTCTTGTTCGCTGAAGACGGTAGTCGAGCGTTCCGAAATAACCTTGAAACCGTACTCTGTGTTTTCACCGTACTCTTCCTATAACTATTCTCATCCATCCGTTGGTAGGGAGACCGTGTCAGTTTGCTTACAGATCCATCACGTACACAAAGCAACGGGACAAAATTTCAATAAAAGCACAACATGAAGATCCATGGCCCCGTTAAAAGATATCCTGTCTTCCGAAATATATATATATATATATATATATATATATATATTAATATATATGCGTATGCAAACCGCTAATCATTCGCGTCGATATACGAAAGGAAGAAAAGGCATGCACAGCGGCAGACACTGAATAGATTTTTGCATCACAGATAAGCATGAAGGTGGGCTATATTGCTGGTCTGTAATATCAGTACTACATCAGCTACTCGGAAATACTAAAAATAGACCCGAACAAAACGTATTTTTATTTTGCTAATATCTTAAGGTAACTTATAGCTGGCGCACACATCGGTGGAATACCTCCGGAAGTCTCTGTTTTTTTGGCATCGCCATCACTCTCTGCAAACGCATCCCCTATTCAAATAATAATAAAGTCAGTTTCATTTAACGCTGTTTAGCTAAACGTCATTTCTCCAGGATCGCATCCTGATATTAAAAGAAGACCCCCTGTATATATAAATAAATAAATAAATATATTGAATATTGGATGTCTTGTAACGGGTCGTTTGAACGTCATGATGGCGTGTACGGCTTGATCCCGTTGGAAGTAAAGATTGTCTGAAAGTACACCAAGAACTACGCCCTACCAGCGAATGGATGGGCAGTTATTAGGTAACACAACAGAACAACGCAGACCTTCGGAGCTTTCGGAACTACCTTGTTCCGTCGTCAGCGAATATTGACTGTCAATATTCGCTGACGACGGAACAAGGTAGTTCCGAAAGCTCCGAAGGTCTGCGTTGTTCTGTTGTGTTACCTAATAACTGCCCATCCATTCGCTGGTAGGGCGTAGTTCTTGGTGTACTTTCAGACAATCTTTACTTCCAACGGGATCAAGCCGTACACGCCATCATGAAATAAATAAATAAATAAATAAATAAATAAATAAATATATATATATATATATATATATATATATATATATATATATATATATATAATATATATATTATATATATATATATATATATATATATATATATATATATATATATGCATCGTCGTTGCTTGTTCTGCTGTTGTACAACCTAGGTAGTCGTGATATTGTATAACAGTACCATGAACCCAGTTTTCAACGCATAACAGTACAGTAAGAACAACTAATATGACATAGTGGCTGCATGTGGTGGGTGAACAGAAAACTTTACTTGAACTGCGCTAAAACTAAGCACATTTTAGCAAGCAAAAGTTTTGCGAAAGCTCTACCCTGAAAATGATGGCAGTCGATTAAATAAGTACACAGGCTCTTAGATATGTTTACCGAAACATTTCTAAACAAAACTTTCATTTTTATTCGATGTTTTCGAGACGATGCTGCCGTTTTCAAACAAATGTAAAAATTCACTATACAAACCTTGGGTCTCTTTGTAGCGCGACATTATTTGTCTGTACGGATGGTTCTTTGTGGCGTGATGACATTCATCAATGACCATTACGTTGAAAAGATTAATCGACGCGTAGCCGTGGACAAGCAAATTTCTCAAAATTTGAGCTGTCATGACTAGCACCTGAAACGGCAAACGGTACACTTGCAACCATCGAGTTTTAGGAAGAACAATTTGGCAATGTCTACACGGCAAATACCTGGTATTCCTCCAATTTTTGCTCCCAAACGGACTTATCCCATAAGTCGACTCCCATTGCTCCGTAAAATTCACCAACATTTAAAGTGGAATGCATTCGAATTTGCTCTGCCTGCTGTTTCACGAGAGGCACTAAACAAAAAAGCAAAACAAGTGAAATTATCAAAAGGTCACAAAAGTACGCAAGGTAAGTTTAAACAATCCGATACAACAATTGCTTCTTCGCTTCTAGCAACACAGTTCAAACACTCCATGGACTAGGACAAGCTGATCAGCGTCAAAGCAACTTCCAAGATGGAATGGCTGAGCAAGCTGCATTCGCGGGCCAATATTTCACTAATGTAAAAAAATTAATAAGTTTTTGGCAAAATCACCACTTCTCCACTAGTTATAATTCGGCTACACAAAGAGTTTCTAATGAGTAGACGTGATGATAACCTATCACCCACGATGACTAATCTTTTAAGAGAACAAAACTTCCCATCGCCAATTGACATTGGCCAAACTGAACGGTGTGTACGAAAGCCTCTGGCCGTAAAAAAACTTAGTGGTAATGCCAGTAACTTGTTAATAGTGGTAACGCTACTACAAAAATGTACATTAATGCTAAGATACATTACGGATGATGAAAACCATTATAATCAATGTCAACTATACACACCGAACTTTAAGAATTACCTCGCCTATACAAGTTCCTAAGAATAGGGACGGCAAGACTAAGAAACAACAGAGCGTCTGCGAGCATTGTTACTAACTGGAATTTAATGAATACATGACAATGATGCAACCTGGCGCTTCTTCAACACGGTCTGACCGAGAAAGAGAAATAATATTTTGCGCTATAACAAGGAGAATCACCGAAATGACGAAATATTTTGGAAACAATCAAATTCCCGCTACTTTTCAGTTAAAATAAATTGTGCCTTCTGCCTCTAATCAGGCTATCCGCTATCGAAAACTAACAAGAGCATACCTTTGTCAACGAGGAAGACACTCCTTTTTCCACCCTCAGAAATTGGTATCATTGTAGGGCCGGCCATCTCCTTGAGAAGCATCACTGCAACGTAAGTTTTACCGGTTCCGGTACCCAAAGATATGATGATGTTTCTGTTCAAAGCCCTTTGCAGCAGGTCTTCCTGAACAAACGGATTATTGCAAAATCGGAAAACTTATGCAAATTAAAGGCATACTTGATAGAGACGAGCTACAATGCATTCGGATTGTTTAACGTTCCCTTCTCCTTCAGATGTTAAGCCATTTCCATTTAGTGGAACAACGGTGTTATGCTCCTCGACCATTGGTGACTACTTTACCCACGGGACTGGTGTTCTGCAATGAAATCAAGTGCTTTAGGTGAGCATATTACATCCCAACGGTTGCTCATGAAGCGCAGAGTAAGCTGCAGGAGAAGCTAACTTAGAGAACCCAAATGCAAGATGTGGGTCTTTTCAGTTTGTACCCCAACATTGCTCGAGTGGACCTCGCAGCCCCGCCCCCACTGTCAACGTAATCCTGCGCGAGCAGCGTGACCCGCTCCTTATTGTTTCCCGGTCCCGATATTGATCGTGAAGCTCTATTGTTTCCGAACCTTGCAACCATAATTTTCCTGGAAAAAATTTGTCTGTCGGCTCTACCAAGGCAGTAGCTGTGTAGCGCACCCGTGTTACTGTAGGAACGCAAGTTAGTGCGTTACGCTGCTGAATTTCTGAATGCTGTAGTACATATGTTTGAATACCAGATGTTTTGTAAGGGGTTTCATGTCTGATTTTGGTCATATTCCGGATTTCCCATTTTGCTGATATGTGTAATAAAACTGCAAATGCCCTACCAGCGGATGGATGGGCGCTTATTAGAAATATCGCATATCAACTCTTACCTTAGCTTTCGGAAGCAGGGCATTGGAGAGATGGTGAAAAGCCCTTGCTGACGACGGAATCAGTCGATTCCGAAAGCTACGAAATAAACGATCGTACGTTCACTGTTTGCCTGTTTTTCACTAACACAACCAAACAACTAGCCATTGGTTAGGTTGCTTCGGTGTTCTTACAGGGAACGGTAGATAGAACTCAACGGGTGCTCAACTGTACTCTTCCAACATGATCCACCGCCCCATTACAAGAAAACCAGTTTTCAACAGTGTTCCTGTCCGAAAGGACAACTCCTTTCCGCAGGACCTCTTATTGCACCTCCACCGGGAAACTCGACCATCCGTACTCTGTAAAACCATGGGCGTCCCACAGGAGCAGGTTCTCTCCCGATGGAGAATGCCCTGCTCCTGCAGGAGCACTATGGCCGACTTTTCATCGTGACACATACAGGCTAGGTCGTCGATGCTCAGCAAAGAAGTCCCTTGCGACATGACAGAATAACCAATGTAGCAAGTTGACTAGCTTATTATACTGGGGCAAGTGGAGCCTTCGTGGAACCAACCCAGAAAGTATGGTCTCTCAGCTACAGCACCTCCCAAACTGAGAAACAATAGCGTGAACGCAGCTCCCAGTTTCGCGAACAGTATAGGGCCGGGAAACAATAGGGAGCGCGTCATGCATGCTCACGCAGCATAACGTAGACAATGGGGGCGGGGCTGGGCGGTCCAGTCGAGCAATGTCGGGGTACAAACCGAAAAGACCCCAAGAGGTTACACGAGAACACTTATACGCAATCTAATTCAATAACAAACTCAAACAATTTGCCGACTAAACCTAACCAATGCACGACGCGTCAATCAACAAACAAATTGGCCACAACGCCGTGCTAAACCAAAGCTAACGGTAGCATTCCTAACAAACGCAAAGTTACTACTTACACGAAGCTAACGAAGTTCAAACGTATAATGAGGTGCCAATTCAGATACTGAACGCAAGTGCAAATTGGTGCGATACCGAAACCATATATGGTTATGAAGGACCAGACGACAGGAGTCGGTACTCCCGAAAATATGGTAAGACCAAACAAAATCGTACACACGACACGAAAAAATTAGGAAAAGGGCTAATTTGTCCACCACCAACTCCGAAAGAACATGCCAATGACTACTAATAACACAAGATTAATAGTCTGTATTAAAATGATTAAAAGGTTCATTGCGCAGCAATGGACAATTGAGTTCCCCATTTTGGCTTTGTTCGCAGTGTCTGTGTAATTATGTGTCTGAAAATTTCGCCTGGAGCAGTCAAACGAGTTTATTCATAAAAGGCAGACAATAACAATTCAATGAACGATCTTGAAGCAAGAGGAATTAGTAACTAGGTGTCTCATAATTATGAAAAAATATGAAAACATGCGGTATCCTAGTTCAACGAGCTTTAATAGGCGAACCTTGCGGAACGTACGTATTCCGTCATGAGCGCGATTCAAAGTGTGCACTTTGAATCGCCCTGATGACGGAACACGTACGTTCCGAAAGCTTCGCCTATTAAAGCTCGTTGAACGAGGATACCGTATCCTTGCATATTTTTTCATAATTAAATGAATCATACACGAAATATCGTAGTCTTCGGAACAGCCTAGATCCGTCTTCAGAGGTAGGTAAAGGCCTTTCCCAAGAGCTGAAGACCAGAATTTTGCGGCGATTGAATAGCGTGGAAACCAAACTGCGCTACGATCAAAGCCAACCGTTATTGTTTATTTAAACACAAATGATAAAGTGTTACGGTAGCCCTTATACAAGTGAGCATGAATAGTGACCAGGTTACTAGTGCTCATGTTTTCTTACTTCTTTAGGTATTGCCTATGCAAAGAGAAATTTGATTGGTAAACTTACCCAAACGACGTAGCTTTCGGGGGATCTTTTGCATTAGATGAACGATGAAATACAGTAATCCGTAAACGTAAACAAGGAAATGCAGGTATTCACGAAGTCGCAAACAACCGGACGAAGGTAAACATGACGTAGTCTTTGCGCCACAATGAAGTTCTTAGCACGTTGCGAACGGCGCTTATAGGGCGGGCATGACTTCCACAAATTGCACATCTCGCTTGGTTTTTGGTAACTTCAACAGCAGATGATTTGATTCGATTTTTTCATACCCATGCCGGAAAGTCCTCGAAGCCCTTATTATCGGCTTAAGCTTAACAGGGCAGAAAATAACGCCCGGCAGCATTGCGACAAGTCTTAGATCGAATTGCGTTATATTAGGTCGTTGCATAAGTTTTTGCTGTTTTCAACCCGCAAATTTAAAGCTAAATATCTCGGCAAAGAATAAACTTTATTAATCGAAATAAGAACCATCACAATCTACACATTTCTGCCAACGACTCGCTAAGGCATTTATTCCAGTAGTAGAAGTCCGGAGTCTTAGAGGCAATGAACTCCTCGAAGGCAGTTTTTGCTTCCTCTTGATTTTTAAACTGTCTCCCACTCAGGAAGTGATCCAGGTGCTTGAAAATATGATAATCCGTGGGCGACAGATCTGGTGAGTACGGTGGGTGAGGAAGAGTTTCATAGCCCAGGTGGTGCAGTTTCTGGACTGTCATTTGTGAAACGTGGGGTCTGGCGTTGTCGTGCAGCAGAATTGGACCCTTCCGATTTGTCAATGCAGGACGTGTACGCTGTAATTTTTCATGCATTTTTTCCAGTTCGCTGCAGTATGTCTGCGCAGTAACTGTTTCACCAGGCTTGAGGATATTGTAGTGGATAATACCGGTTGCTGACCACCAAACAGTAAGCATTACCTTCTTTTGGTGGACATCCGGTTTGGGAAAACGTTTGGGAGCCGCACCTTTATCCAGCCACTGCGATCATCGCCGCCGATTGTCGTACAATATCCACTTTTCATCGCAGGTAACAATTCGTGCCAAGAAAGGGTCGTTTTTGTTGCGCAAAAGGAGCATTGATGAAATCTCGAAACGGCGCAACTTTTGAATCTCGGTCAGTTCATGAGGTATCCATTGGTCCAGCTTCTTCCTCTTCCCAATTCGTTGGAGGTGACGACTAACCGTTGTTTTGTGAACGCCTAGTTTTTCTGCGATATCTGAAGTTGATCTCCGTGGGTCCTCTTCAACAATGGCCCTTAATTGGTCTTCATCAAGGTCACTGGGTCTCCCACTACGGTCATTATCTTCAAGGCTCTCGTTCCCACTACGAAACTTGCGAAACCACCACCGAGCTGTACCGACGCCAAGAGTACCACTGCCAAATGTCATATTAATTTTCCGAGCAGCTACCGCAGCTTTAGTGCCTTGCTTGAACTCGTAAAGCAAAACTCCCCGAATTACCGTCTTGTTCATCCTCACTTTCACCGGTAAAAGAACAACAGGCTAACGAGCTTATGCAAATGAAATAGAATAGATCGATAGTTTGAAACAAGAGCTACAAAATGATATATTATTTGCCCAGAAAGAAACATACAAGCTAAAATAAAACAGTATCAAAGCTAAGAGCTAATAAAACAGCAAAAATTTATGCAACGACCTAATAGTAATCTGCTGTACCGTGGTAATTGCGTAAGGGTCTAATCACGGTATTGCCAGCGGTTGCCGCAGCGCATGAACTCGCGAGATTAGGCTCCGGTTGGGATACACGAGCGAAACTAACATCAATCACTGTCTCTTATTCCATGTCCATTCCGTTGGTCATTTGCATCGCCGAAAACATCGAACAACAATGTGCAATTTCAATCCAACATTTTTAAATAGAACCAAGAAGTAAATAGAGCGAAATCGAGGAAGCCTTTACTGCAGCGGCCAGAATGCAGCTATACTTTCGTCAATTTTGTCGAATGGGTCTTCATGGGGACGCATCCTGTGGCGCCACATGAACTCACATTAGTAGGAGTCCAGCATCGTCTTATGCGTGCCGCAACGGAGCTCGTTCGGGCGCTTCACTTGTGCCCAGAGGGACTCCACCGTCTGTGTGTGCGCCCCTGTCTCAGGGTGCTCAAAGTGGCGGGAATGGTTCACTGTCAAATGAGTGTAACCATTCCCCGCCAGACTGCGGTACCCTCCCAAGCAGTCGGTTATGACCGTATTTCCAGGCCTGACATACCGCCTTATCAACGGTATAAGTGAATGTCTACTACGGCCACAGACGTGCACAAGGAAGCACTCTCCTGTCTCCCGCCATACGCCCCCGAATAACCACTGCTCTAGGTAAGTTCGGGCGCGTTGGTATTTCCTCTTCGAGAAAACGGTCTTATCGACCTCGACAGTGAGAGCAGGACCGTTGATCACCACAGGGTTCCGTAGGAGAGACTCTGCGACCACCTCTCGCATGGATTTCAACCAGCCTACCGCACAGTGGTTGCTCATACCTGTAAGATATATACCGGCGTATAAGTCGACCGGCATATAAGTCGAGCGCTAAGTTTGCGGTCTAATTTTCATCATTTGCCCATGTCGGGCGTATAGGTCGACCTCTTGATTTTAGTTTACTGCAGTTATGATTCTTCTTAAATGCTAATATTTTAAGTGAATACGGCGAACTATCTTAAGTGAAGTGTACGAACAAGCTTGGTCGAGTATGTAGCAACGGAAAGCTTTAAAATTAAGCAATTCTAATGGATTATTGTTCAAAATGCTGAAATCTTTAAATCCTTCCGCTCAAGTCTTACTGTAAGGGGACAACTTGTCTCTATGACGTATATGTCGACCTGGCGTACAAGTCGACCCCTAATCTTGGGGTCTAGTTTTCCGAATTATGAAGTCGCCTTATACACCGGTATATATGATAATAAAACTCCAAGCATGGGCAGGTATAACTACGGTGATACGTAATACTTTTGAGCAAAAGTCCGTCGTCTTGTGTTCACGGCTGAATGCATATATGAACAGGACACCAGTCCTGAAACCTGACCTGTGGCCTGTGAAGACCGCATTAGAATGTAAAGCTACATGTTCACAGCAGCCTTACCTTCGAACCACGTGCCGGTACGTAGGAACACCTCCTTGTTGCATTGTGCCTTGTAAGACCTACATCTCCGGGCTTGCAAATTCTTCTTTCCCACTATTTTCATAGGTTGGCCGCAGACGCAACTCCTTCGTCGATGTAGCACTCGTTTGCCTTGAAAGGAAGCTATAGCGGAATCTTCGTTCTTGAATCGCGAGCAGATTTCACGGAAGGTATTGGCATTTGCCATCATTACCCTGGATCGTTGAAAACGGGTCTTTATTAAATAGTGAGCCCACCGGGTGAGATTTACCAACTGATCTTGTCAATCCTTCTATATCACGAATTGAGTCCGTTACACCGAAAGCAACTAAACAGATGAACACACGACAGAGCGAGAGAGTCCCGCGCGAGCGAGAGAGCGATCAGCTGTATGCACGATTCAACTGTATGGCGAGCAAACAGACAGCATTGTCAGTTTGTGTCCTGACGTAACATATGTTAGCTAAATGACCAGAGACGATAGGATGACGATCGTTTCTGCTCCGCGACACCCTCACCTACAGCGATCAGCACTGTGGCTGCCTTGGGCGCTAGTAATTTGCGTTTGAATGATCCGCAAAGTGCACGCCATCATTAAAGAGCATTCGCCGTCCGTAATTTCCGTTGGTACACGAGCAATCACACCGTCCGTCCACAAAAATTATATCGGTATCCAAATCGAACAGAACGGATAATAGTAAAAACAGCTGCCACGAACACATCGGATGGACGAAACGGACGGTGTGATTGCTCGTAAACCAACGGAAATAACGTACGGCGAACGCTCTTCAATGATGGCGTGAGCTTTGCGGATCATTCAAAAGCAAATTACTAGCGCCCAAGGCAGCCACAGTGCCGATCTCTGTGAGTGTCGCAGAGCAGAAGCGATCGTCATCCTATCGCCTCTGGGCATTTAGCTAACATATGTTACGTCGGGAAAAAAGTGACCAAGCTGTGACAAAACTGACTGCCACTTTCAGTATTGGTTTGAGAATCCACTGATCGAATCGAACAAAAAATACTGATAAAAACTACAAGTTACGCTGACCATTTGACAAATGTTGACCTCTTATGCTGAAGAGCCCTAAATCATGTTCCAGTATTCCTCTTAGGAACGCACGAACGGTGATGACTTTTGTCCCAGGTTTTCGCTTACGAAATAGCGTGCATGGATAAACCATGCAAGTTGAAGGACATAGCGCAAAGTCAAAAAGAAGAACAGAGCCCTGATGCAGGCTAACAGTTATATGCAAAGACTCTATAATGCAGAGAGCACAAGTTGAAATCAATTCTTCTACACCGTTTTGGAAATGCGCCTCATAACGTACGGTAAGCTCCAAGCAATAGCGAGCAATAGCCCTTAGAAATTTCGCTCGGCGGACTGTCGATGCAGACAAATATCATTTCGTAACAAAGGTCGATTTAACAGTGGTATGCTTGTTTCGCCGTATGGTTTAAGCAAGATGCGAAAGACGTTCACCTCGCGGGCATACGTAAATGGAGAACTCATATAACAGAGTAGAATTCTACCGACGCAGTCTTTCTTGAATTCTACTTTACGTTCAGGTGTCGTTCAGTCATTGGTAGTAGCACGAACACGTACATGCAAACTGTCAGCAGAGGTGGTAGGATCAACGCAGGAGACGGCGAAGACGACGAGAAATTGTCTCCTGCAGAAAAGTGATCGCGACGGCAGAAACGCATGCGTTGCTAACAGCGTTACGTCACAAAAGGTAACCAAATAAAACGAAAGCGTGAATTGCTCCACCTAGTCGGTGAGGGCTAGTCGCGCTATGTACCGAAATGCTTTATCATTCCAAAATTGTTAGCTTCTCATATTTCTTCTTGATAATGAAGAAAACTGCTTTTCATATTACGATTGTAGAAACCGTTGATTCTTGTTCGCTGCAAAACAGCTTAACAGTGACTGGTTGGTTAGTTATGTTAGTGGAAACAGGCGACACGTGAACGTTCGGGAGCTTATCTCAGAGCTTTCGGGGATAATCTGATTCTGTCAACAGCGATATGATCGAATGGAAGAAGACCGTTAAGATCAGAACATAACATTCGATCTTATCGCTGAAAACGGAATCAGGTTATCACGAAAGCTCTGAGATAAGCTCTCGTACGTTCACTTTTCGCTTGTTTCCACTAACATAACTAACCAACCAGTCACTGTTAGGTTGTTTTCCAGCGAACAAGATTCAACGGTTCGTGCAACCGAAATATCAAAATCATGGTCCACCGCCCCATTACAAACATACCAACATTGAATGGAGAAAAATAACATTTATCGTACTCTCCTTATATAAATAAAAAATATGTAAATATAGAAATAGTAAACATACCTTATATAAATAATTCAATTTTCAGGATTACAACCGTTCGGGATAGCGCAGTTCAGGATTTCAATTGTTCGGGATTTCGATTCTTCCGGATTCCGTCTTTCACGATTTCGTCCATTCGGGATTTCGTCTATTCAGAATTACGACTTCGGGATTCCGTTCTTTCGGGATTTCGACCGTCACCGCTGCGTGGCATTTGAAAGAGCGAGGCGTGGCTTCAGGTACCATCTGTAGGTAAATGGACGTCCACGGGATCATTCTTTGCCGGCTTGGAAAACATGACAATATTTATTTATCGTTCACCGCTGTCCATCGTACCTGTGCTCAGTTGATTTTAATGCTGCAAGGGAAAGTTGGTTCGCCATTACGCTGAAAGTGGAATGTTGAGCGGACAGACATATGCGCAGCACAACATTCATATCCTTCCATTTCGCATTTGGGAAACATCCAGAGCATAGTTGGTAATTTCACGCTACACTTTCGCCCTAAATGAACTTAGCATGGTCATGCTTTCCTTCAATAATCGCGTTTTGGTTTTCTATTTGCATCCACAAGGCTTCCGCGTCGGTCCAGCTGTTCCTAAATCTGTCAAAACCCAATTTAGGAAGATTGAACCCTCTGCAAAATGGTATGACGTCGCCATTGGTAATGCTGGCTCTCCCTCAATACATAACTTCAAATCCAACGTCTTCACTACTCCATGTTTGATAGTCTCATCGCTAATTGTTGCGTTTCTTGTCAAGGGTATCTCGCTTGCGATATCATTACAGACCAAATCCAGCGTACGTATAGAGCGGGTCATTGAACAATCCACCATACGCTACCTGATTGTTTGTGTTGACGCAGATGAAAGGAAGCTTGGCTTCCTGCCGTTTCATAATTTTCAGGTACAAAAATGCATCCCGGGAGCGAAAGGTATGCGCCGCTTCGGTCTTCTTGCCGTTCACCTAGCACTATTTTCATGCAGTCGCCGCTGCGTCAAGCCTCAAGATGTGGTAGGTGCGCGTAATTCATTTAGTTCATAATCAAACACTGTTACAAATTCTTGAAGGCAATGTTGGATCTGTTTATCCGGCAAGAACTATGCAAAATGAAACCAGCTACTTAGACTATAGTCCAACGAATATTCCAGAGCTCTGATAGCATTCTTGCTACGCAATCTATTGAATATTCGGTGGCGGAACAATGGAACTGGTTGGTAATCAAAGTAAGCGGCTTCAAAATCGCCTTGTACATTTATGATGGCATTTACAATTTAGCACCGAACAGTGATTATAAAAATTATTTGGTGCAACCTTTATTTTGGGAAACAGTTTCACAGCTTCACTTCCATTCGACCGCTGAGAGAAGAGCTTCGGATTATACTACAGAATTAATTATTTATGTTTTGTCTCTCGGGTGGAGGAGCCGCAGGTGGACGGGACCGAGAGTGACAACGTTTATTGATCACGAGAGTACTCATGAGACAATAGCAAAAAGCTAACTGCTCTTAGTCATTCTCAAATCACCCACCGTCTCCTAAGTGAACAGACAATATATTAAAAAGCATGTGGTAACAACATACAACAAGTATTATGTGCATATACAGCAATTTATCGAAGCTTTCGGAACGTGCGTGTTCCGTCATCAGCGCGATTCAAAGTCTGCGTCAACACTTTGAATCGCGCTGATGACGGAACACGTACGTTCCGAAAGCTTCGCCAATTAAAGCTTGTTGAACAAGGATACCGTATCTTTTCTTATTTTTCATAAGTATGAGACACCTTGTTACTAATTCCTCTTGCTTCAACATATACAGCAATTTATTATATCACAAGCTGAAACAACACCAAAAGTTAATTCTGTCTCTAACGGTATTGGAATTGAAAGCCGTCCAGCCAACGGTAAGACTTCCACTTTCAGCCAATCCGTTCTTATACTGATTTGTCAGCATTTTATTGAAGATGCAAAATCACAATTGTATAGTGGAAATCAAAGCTCGCATGCAATCTTTCATGTTGCTTATCTTTGCTTCTGTTTTAACACTGGCATTCAAACAGGATTCACTGTTTCCAAAATGTTCTCTGTCTTCATTTCGCTCATCCCCATGGCGAAATATGCGAAACCTATCTTGAGCTGCCTATCAGCAGACTTTTCCCTCACCAAATACGCTGCTGCTACGTCTGGTGGTTTCCGTCATCCTATGACATAGCAGTCAGAATTCGTTCACTATAAAATCTTCGAAGTCCCACTTTTGTATCTCAACTACGGTATCAAAACGCTAAAAAGCTTCTGACAAAAGGTGCACTAACTTAGCGAGTTGCGAAGTGTCCTGCTTTCAAAAGTACCGCGAAATGGTGAACAACACTGAAATGCAGACACACAAGTGTAGCATGAAGAGGTCCTTGACAAACATCGACAAAAAATTCTGTACAACTTACGAGCACATAACCAAAGACCGACAGCTTAAAACAGCAAGAGAGAGGGAGAGAGACCATTCAGGCTGTGTGCTATGTGTATTTCGATACTGTACAGTGATTTGTAGCAGGACTATTAGTATTGAAAAAGTGATACTTGCGCATGTTGTAAACCGATGTACCTGCAGCTGTTTAGCAACCTTAGCACACCATACTTCTTGGCCAATTCTTATGTGGCCAGTTGCAAATTTTGTGCGTCATGCAGGGCTGCTCAGTTGGACATGAAGTCAGTGAAAATACTGTAATTCGTTTATTGTATTAATAGTACTTACGGAAATACAAAACCAAATAACGAAACAGGCAAAGCATATTCAGCGAACAAAGCACTTTTCGAATATGCCAGAGCATTTTGTCCCATGTCAGCCGTATGTGCAAAAGTATTGCCCATTATTAGAAGTCTACGTAGTGATCATCAGGTCGCTGTCATGCAATAACATGCTTGTTCGATTGTTGCACTCAGCACGTCATTAAATTTGACGGCCTTGTCGGCATTGAGGCAAATGTCATAATGGATATACGGTTCTTCCGTTACCTTTGCATAATACCGTGAATTAAGTTTCTGAACAGGTAAAGATGGTCCAGAGAACAGCGCGCAAATAATCCACCATTTGTTAGAAACTCAACGCGCGAATAGCAAATGAGATTGAGCTGTCCATTCCTGCCTAACATCCACACAATACACCAAAACACGCGTTTAGCGGGAGAACTCCAGTTTCGGACAGGGCTGCATGTATCAGTGTCTTCAAAATGAGCCATACTAGCAAATCTAGTTGCAGTTTCATCAAAGCTGAGGTTGACATTGGCGACCTCATGTTCGCCAAGTTTGGCTGGCTGATTTCAATGTGCTCTCTTCGTGCTTCAGCAGGAATTAATTCTCTTACTCGTATCTTCAAGTTTCTTCTTCTAACTGCGAATTACGAAAAATATCTTGCAAATGGAGTAACGATCAGGTCCTCTCTGCGGGCTGATATCATTCTTGATACCTCAGCACGTGTGAGTCAGAAAGCCAGCCAGAGCCGCATGCACTCCCGCAGCTCGTTGGCCGCTGTATCATCGACACGTTGTGCATGACGGTCCAACGCTGCAGAAGCTTGTTTCTTCACCACCATTAGGTGGCACGAGTCTGCGTCAACCGTCATATAAATGATTACATAAGGTTGCCCGAAACAATTTTGTTGCCATATCGGCCAGCCATATCGTATTTAAAGAGGCGGGCAGTAACATACATCAGTATATCTTCAGTTCAGTGCCTGCAGCACTTTGAGATTTCAAATTATTAGCAGGCCACTGGGAACACTGGAAGAAATCCTGCAGACACCTCTGGACATTCCAATATCGTCAGAGCAGTGGAAATACCATAATCGACACAGTGCACAAAGGCGATAGCCAGAGCCCTGCTTCTCTCAGCCAGACCTCGCGCAAGAATCACATGCCTGCGCAAAGCGGCACTATAAATAGCGTGATAGAGTATGCGCAGGTACAATATGAAGTGCCGACTGTTGATTTTTAAGTTCCCGTGAAACCGATGGACACAAAGCAAAAAATGCTATAGAATTCTTGACTTGCAAAAGTGGGAACGAGACTATAGACAACGGCGATTTGCAAGCTCAGAGATGGTATATAGTCTTAGTTCGTACAATGACGAAACTAAAACCATTCCAAAGCTCACAACAACCACAAATGAAAGAAACAGATTCTCAGGTACACTTTCTGGATCCACGGCTAGCAGTATGCACTAGTTAGCACAGAATTCCCGTAAACGGTGATTCTGTCAGTGTACGCAAGAAGAGTAGTGAAGCAGTTGGATTTGTGGCAGAATGGTCAATTTTAGTTTCCTGCTAGTTTATTCGCTTAGTTATAACAAGCGTTCATGTGGATAAATACTTATTAGACGGAAAGTGGAGGGGAAACTTTCGAAGCAAACTACTTCAGTCTTCCATGTTTAGTATCTACGGACTGACCTCAAGAAAATAGGCCACTTTAGCCTGCTTCGACGCACAGCATTCCTTTAAGTATTGCTAGTTAGTACGTTCTTTATCCAAGTTATTGAAGGCGTTATGTATAACGCACAGACTGTCCTTTTACTATTTTTTCGTGGTCTCTTGCTTTGTTTAGACCACGTAATTTCCAAGCACGTGGTACTTATAAAAGGGTGGCCATTATGACAGTGTTCATTAGTATTAAGTTGTTCGGTATGAAATTGAGGCGATAACGTTTTACTTCCCGAATAACCAAGATATGAGAGTAATGAACACGCGCGCAGCCAGGTTGGATCTCTTCTCTCTCTATCGTAATCCTTGATGTGCAGGCTCTCTGCGTGATACTTTCGTTCCCACATCAGCCCCTCGCGAACTGCCGGAGGCCATGGTTGGTCAGATGGTGAAATCTGACTTTGCGGCCCGATCGCGTTACGTAGCAGGGAGGGTCGATCAGTCGTCGCGCCGTCTTTCTCTTGGACTCGCTGCACGTGACATCCGTGGTTGTAAGTCGTTCGGGGTGTTCGCTGCCGCTGTCCGTCGGTGCTGCTGTTGAGGGTGGAATGTCCTCAGCGAGGATGTAGGCTGGTTTGATTCGGTCAATACTGACACGGGTGTCCTTGTTTCGAAGCCGTACAGTGAAAGTTTTGCTGTCCCTTCCGACGACGAGGTGTGGGCCGGAGTAAGGAGGTTGCAAGGATGTATGCGTGGTGCCCTCTCGCAAGAACACGTGTGAGCAAGTGTTAAGGTCCTTAAAAACGAATGTGGCGGGCACAGAATGCCGTGAAGCGGGAACGGGTCGTAAGCGACTTAGCTGCTGTCGCAGTCGAACAACCAAATCGGTCGGGTCCTCGCTCCGATTTCCGTGGTTGGTGGGACCCAGAAAATCGCCTGGAAGTCGGAGTGGTTCCCCGTACACCAGTTCGGCGGCTGACGATTTCAAGTGCTCCCGGTATGCACTGCGGATTCCGAGTAGGACGAGTGGTAGGGATTGTAACCATGAGGACCCAGGGTGGCACATGAGCGCGGCTTTTAGCTGGCGGTGGAAACGTTCCACCATGCCGTTGGAGCATGGGTGCCAACTGGTGGTACGACTTCTGTGCATTCCGCAAAGGATGGCTAATCGGCGGAAGAGATCAGCTTCGAATTGACGACCCTGGTCGGTGGTGATGCGGGCGGGCGAGCCGAAGCGGGAGATCCAGCATGCGATGAACGCTTCTGCGACGCATTCGGCCGTGATGTGTTCTAAGGGCCAGGCTTCCGGCCATCGAGAGAACCTATCTATAACCGTCAGGAGGAAACGGTAAGGCCCTGCGGGTGGGAGAGGACCAACGATGTCGAGGTGGACATGCTGAAAACGGGCTTGCGGCATGCAGAAATGCGTGGGTGGTGAGACGACATGTCGAGAGATCTTAGCTCGTTGGCACTGTTGACAAACGCGGGCCCAGGCATGGCAGTCCTTTTTCACGTGTGGCCACACGAAACGTTCCGCTACCAGCCGAGCTGAAGCCTTGCTACCGGGGTGACTTAGGTCATGAAGCGAGTCAAATGCTTGACGCCGAAAGGGGGCGGTGATGAAGGGTCGCGGTCGCGGCGTGCTCATGTCACAGTAGAGATTGACGTCGGCTCCCGGGATTGGCACTTGCTGTAGGCGCAGGCTGGAACCTTGTGCTAAAAGGTTCTGAAGCTCTGCATCGTTTTCCTGGGACTGCGCTAGTGCGGTGTAATCCAGGGACACGACGGAGATGGCGTTTGTACGGGACAAGGCGTCGGCGACCACATTGGCCGATCCTTTTACGTGTTGAATGTCTGTTGTAAACTGCGCGATGAAAGATAGGTGGTTCAGTTGGACAGGGGGAAGCTTGTCGCGGCGTTGCTGGAAAGCATAGGTCAAGGGCTTATGGTCTGTGTATATCGTGCACGGGTGAGCTTCAAGGATGTGCCGGAAATGCTGAACCGCTTCGTATACGGCAAGTAATTCCCTGTAGTAAGTTGGCCACGCAGACTGTTTATCGGACAATTTCTTGGAAAAGAAGGCTAGGGGCTGCCAGGAATTGCGTATTTGTTGCTGAAGACTGGCTCCTACGGCCGTGTTGGACGCGTCGGTGAACAAACCTAACGGTGCGTCAGGATCGGGATGAGCTAACAGGGTGACGCGAGTAAGGCTTGCCTTACACGCTTCAAAGGCGCGATCAAGTTCCGGCGTCCAGGGCACAGGCTGAGTGCCGTTGAGGTTGGCGATGGCGGAATGAAGGGGGGCTTGGTACTCCGCGGCAGAAGGGAGGAAACGTCTGTAGAAGTTGATTACCCCGAGAAAACGTCGAAGACCGCGCGCGGATGTAGGGCGAGGGAAGTTCTCGAGAGCTGTGATCCGGTCCGGTAACGGTCGCGTACCTTCTTCGGATACTTCGTAACCCAGAAATCTTACTTTTGGGACGCCGAGCGTGCTTTTGCCGGCGTTGACAAGGATGCCATGCTCAGCGAGGCGCGTAAAAAGGATGCGAAGGTGTTCTGCGTGTTCCTCTGCTGTTTTGGAAAACGTGAGGATGTCATCGATGTAAGGAAAACAAAAATCCAGACCGGACAGTATTTCGTCGATGAATCTTTGAAAGGTTTGACCGGCATTGCGGAGCCCGAATGTCATGAAGGGGAATTCGAACAAACCAAATGGTGTAATGATGGCCGTTTTCGGGATGTCGGCTGCGTTGACGGGGATTTGAGTGTACGCCTTGACGAGATCGATCACGGAAAAAAATTTGCATCCACGCAGTCGGTAGGAGAAATCGTGAATGTGCCGTACAGGGTAGCGGTCAGGGACGGTTCTGGCGTTGAGTGCACGATAATCTCCGCAGGGGCGCCAGCCGTCCGCTGACTTCGGTACTAAATGTAGCGGCGATGCCCACGAACTCTCTGATCGCCGGGCGGTTCCCTCTCTCAACATTGCTTCGAATTCGGCTTTCGCGATCCGGAGACGATCGGGTGCCAAACGGCGGGCGCGACAGGCAACTGGAGGCCCCGGGGTTGTTCTGATGAAGTGCAACGTCGAATGATGGATCTCGCGTGGAGTTCCCGCCGGTCGGATGAGGTCTGGGAATGTTGCGAGAATGGCGTGGTAGGGTGTCGAAGAGTCTAGGGCTTTCACGCTGGGTTGATCGACTTGTGCGGGCCAGCAAGGGACTGATAGGCCAGATTGGCCGTCTATTAGCTTTTTGTTGCGACAATCAATTAGCAGGTTGTAGTGCGCTAGAAAGTCGGAGCCTATAATAGGAAGCGAGACATCTGCCACGACAAATCGCCACGTAAGGTCCCTGCGGAGACCTAAATTCATTTGGAGGACTACAGCTCCGTATGTTTTGATTACGGAATTGTTGGCGGCAGTAAGGTCGTAGGCGGATGGTTGGCGGCGCTCCTTAAGAGAGCTTCGGGGAAAGCAGCAAAGGTCAGAACCTGTATCAATGAGGAATCGTAGTTTGCTGGTACGATCTGTAATGAAAAGGCGGCTCCCACCCAACCGGCAGCCAGTCGCCGCTGTCATTGGCTGCCGTTGGAGTTTGGGAAATCGCACGGTGGCTCGCATTTCTTGGCGCGCTTACCGAAACGCTTATGGAACCAGCAGATGCGACTGTCATTGTCGTCTTGCTGCATTGGCGAGGCGGGACATTGTGATCTTCGATGCCCACGGCGGCTGATCGATCGAAAACGCGGGCGACTGCTGGAACGCCATCGTCGCAGAGAGGCCACTTGCACGCTTAGTTCTTCGATGCGTTGAGCGAGCTGACTCATCGCTGAATCACCGGCGTTCACTGCCGCAGTTGTCCCTGGTGCGGGTGTTACTTCAAGGATTTTGTCTGCTAATTCAGCGACCTTGTCAAGATCCGTATCGGACTGCGTTTGAAGGATCGCTTGCATTTGGAGCGGTAGGCGCTGTAACCAAAGTGTACGTAGCAGACTGTCCTGTATTACCGAAGGACCGGAGATGTCGCAGAAATTGGGACGGCTTCCGCTCTCCTAACACCTCTTCCGTCAATACCTGACGGACGCGTTGCTCCGTAGACACAGACACACGGCGGATCAGCTCGTTGCGTAAGTGTGAATAAGCGTTCCTCGCCGGTGGGTTCGTGATGATGTCCTCGACTTCGGCGGCGTAGCGACCTTCCAATTGAGACACGACATAGGCGAATTTAGTAGCCTCTTGCGTTATGCCAGCCACGGTGAACTGGGCCTCTACTTGCGCGAACCATAAGGCTGGTCTATCTGCCCAAAACGGGGGCAGCTTTGCGGCTACGCGATGAACGGCCGACTCACCTTCCATCGTAAGGCAGGCGGCGGACGGAAGTGTTGCCTTTGAGTGCCTCAATCACTCACGGGTCACCAGATGAGGCGATAACGTTTTACTTCCCGAATAACCAAGATATGAGAGTAATGAACACGCGCGCAGCCAGGTTGGATCTCTTCTCTCTCTATCGTAATCCTTGATGTGCAGGCTCTTTGCGTGATACTTTCGTTCCCACAAAATGTCCGTTTCAACAGCACTCTGATTTCTTTCGATGTCTACAATTGAAGCTAATGTTGTTTGACAATGTGTTATATATCGAATGAAAGCTTGTTTCCTGCTCTTTCTCGCTGTACCGTTGGTGCTATCTATTTTCGGGTTCTTCACATTTTATACCGTATTCTTGCAGACATGTGTTATAGGTGTTTTTGTGAATTTTATCTTTATGAGTGGAAAAATGGCACTACTGCTGCAGTTACTGCACAGAACATAAATACTGCATTTGGAGCGCACTCAGTAGGCAAACGGACCGTTTGTAAGTGGTATCGAAAGTTTGAGCAGGGAGACGAATCCCTGGAAAGTGAGCCGCGTTGGAGGCCGGAGACTCGGGTCGATACAGACAAACTGAAGGAGCTGGTTGAAGCGGATCCAAGCCTAACTGCACGAGCACTAGCAGCAGACATGGACCTTGCTCATTCAACGGTGCACAGTCACCTACGTAAATTGGGTAAACTGAAGAAACTGGAAAGATGGGTTCCACACGAGCTCACTGAGAAGCAGAAACTTACGCGCCAACTAATGGTCAGTTCGCTTCTTGTCCGAAGTGAAGTGGAACCGTTCTTGGACAGAATCTTCACATGCGACGAAAAATGGATCTTTTATGATAATCGTAAGCGCTCTGGACAGTGGTTGGACGCTCATGCACGCCCCTGTCAAGCGGCAAGGCCGAATATCCAATAAAAGATGGTCATGGTCACTGTATGGTGGTGAATCGGCTGTATAATCCACTATAGTTTCCTGAATCCCGGCGAAACCATGACAGGGGAAAAATGCTGCTCTGAATTGGAAACTATGCGCAAGAAACTCAAAGAATTACGGCCAGGACTGCTCAAACGGAAGGGCCCAATACTGCTGCACGGTAACGCCAGGCCACATGTTTCAAGGATTGTGGGCCGGAAACTGGCAGAGCTGAGGTACGAAACCTTGAGTCAGACACCCTATTCACCCGACTTGTCCCCTACGGATTACCACCACTTCAAGCATTTGGACGTCTTCCTGCGCGTTAAAACGTTCCCTAATGGAGAGGCTGCAAAACAGGTCTTCCACGATTTCATCAACTCAAGAAGTTCAGGTTTCAACATTTCTCGCATAAAGAAACTTATAAAACGTTGGCAAAAATGTGCTGATTCTGATGGTGCTTATTTTGACTAATAAAGTTAACTCTGGGCAAAGTTATGATCGTTTAAAATTTCAGTTGAAATTCGGACATTTCATACCGAACAACCTAACATTTATGATCATCACATCTGTTTGACTAGGCGTGCGGACCGGTCGTGCTTTCGAAAGCATTAAGTTTACATAAGATGTCGTCATCAACATGGCGGATAAAGGAAATGCTTCAGCAGTTCTTGGCAAATATGATTATTTATTAATAGATATGGTCACTGATACGGCTGTTTCTGATTGCTACGAAATAGTTAACACGAAGCTCGTTAAGTCGACTCGTTCAAATCTCGTTCAGCCATTAACTATGAAGAGGAGACTGGCGAAACGCAACTTTTCAAAATTTCGAACTATATAGAACTTTAAGAAAATATCTTTTGCCCCTATGTTTATTGCGTATTGAAGATACAAAAATAGAACTCTGTCACGCTCAGCCTGTGCTATCAAGCGTCTATAGCACCACTTCGCGTGCTGGATTATATCCTTATCTATAGCAGCGCAATAATGGTTTGATCTAGTCCAAATTTCCTTTAAGATTATGGACATTTCCTAGACATTTCAGTCGCAACTGGTCATCCTCCTTGATGTACATACCAAAATGACAAATCACAAGTTTCGCTAAAGTACCCCAGTATTACAGTATTTTTTCTTTCGGGTAACAACTGCTCATAACGATAGAGCAATTGTTACATTTTCAATTACATAGCATACTCACCAGCGCCGCCCATTCCCTTGTAAGGTTTAATTTATTCATCATCACTTATTTCATTTCCAAGAGTATTTATGGATTCTCCGTTCGCATAAAACCTTTATGTTCTACTTATTTTTAATAAAGAGAACGTTTCGGATCTCATGGGGTCCATGATCAGCGCATGTTGGTCACTGCTCAACCACTGGTTCAGCAAGCTACTCTGCTCTAGCAACCAGACAAGCAACATCAGCTACCAGATCTCACCATGACCTGTCCAACATTTGAGCCCCATCCAGTCAGTCGTGCAGAGATGTGACCATCCACTCCGGTTGACTGCAGCAGTGAGAAAACGAGAAACGATAAAACAAAACAGAAGAAAAGTTTTTTCATATTCATTCCTTATCTCATTTAGTGAATTGGCAATGTAGCGATCTACATACAAATCTGCTAAGCTTAAATTCCATGTTCAATAGGAATGAATACTACTTCTGTTAACAAAAAAGAAAATTGAGCAAACACAGCGCGACACTTATCAACGACTTTTCCAAAAGAATATGACTTGCGGATTGTTTGCAGAGTTAACATTGCCGCATAGTTACGTAAATTCGATTAATCCTCTGCCTCAGGTATTTACAGTCAAAGTCATCAAGGGAAACACTTACTTTGCTTTCTGTCAGTTAAGCATACAGCAACGAAACTGAACGCAACAAGTGTTGGAACATCGCAAGTGACGATGCTGTCTTGGAGTAATGCCTTCTAGCACCGAAAGTGACAGCTTATTTTGGCAAACCGCTGCTGTTTTAGCGCTCTGGGCACATAACATTCATGTTGACCACCAATAGCCGAGTATGAAACATAGCCGAAGGCACCATCCATACGCTTCTTTATGCAGTAGCTTCTGCCTGATCATATCGTGTACTACTAGACTTCCAAGGCAGTGAGCTGCTTAGCCCATAGGTGCTGTTCACAAAACGCTGCGAAAATGCAACAGCTATCTGCTCTGTACATTGGTCTGTCTACTCTCTAGCGACTCGTCAATAGGGTTCAGGGACGAAGCTACTATAATTCATACTATGAAATATGCAATGTTTCAAGAAACAAATGGTTATACCACTATACATGCACTGCACCGTTAATTGGAATTCATGGCAAACGAAGTTTTCAAATGAACTATTCATCCTAACATGGTCAGATAGCGTATGACACTGGCATGAGCTTGCGTCGATTGTTTACTTCTCCTCTTCTTTACGTGTCGCCTGTGTATAAGGAGAAAGTTTTATTGGGAACCTGCCCAAAGCGACGTAGCTTTCGGGTGAATCGACTCCCGTCTTCAGCGTCAAATCAACGGTTAGGTGTTCAGAGATGGGCTTATAAAGGCAAAGGGTCACGAAAACAAGCGTTCGGTAAACATTGGGAAGGTCGGGGTCAACATAATTCGTGAGAAAGGGTCAAAAAACAGCCGTGACGTCACGTGTTTACGATGGTCATAGAAGTCGATGATGGTTCCAATTTTGTTCTTTCCATGGCCGTATTTCTTTCGTTTGGTTATGTCTTTGGTCTTGTAGCGTCCTCCAGGGTCGTGTAGCTATGCTTTCATCCTTCTTCAGCCGTCCCAGTGATGGTTTGATTGACATTGCAGAATTCTGTTGAAGCCATTGTGGTTGTGTTCCTTGGTTGGTTTCCTGTTTGGCAAGTCTATTCCTGAAAAATCCATAAATCCCATCCACTGTGTGGAGGGCAGTTAGGTAGGTACTCCTAATACGACAGCATTGGTTAGAGGTCAGGATTTCATCCCAGACCTCGCTGACTTCAATTCCCTGGTCTCTGTTTATTGTCTGGTTATGTCTAATGTAGAAGGCGTCTTTTATTTTTCTTGTCAGAAAGTGTTGTTAATGGAATAGTACTTGTCCTTCTAAAAGCCCCGAGCAGTTGGCTGAGTGCTCAGCTACTGCGGATGATCTAAGAGCCTGGTTCATGGATGCCGTCGGATCTAAGGTTTGAGGACGGCCTGTCATGGTACCCATGCGACCTTCTAATCTATCTTTGGCGGTTTTATACCTCGTGAGACATTTCATGTGTTCGTTGAACCGATGGATTAATGAATTCCCTGTTTCACCTACGTATTTGGCCGAGCAGCTGCATTTGATTAAGTACACAATGCCAGGTTGAGTCTCAATTTCCTTTTTAACTTTGTCATTTCTGAGAATTGATCTAAAGTTCGGTGCACTTTTGAAGAAAATTCTGAAGTTTAGTCGTTTTCCCAGGCGTACAATCTTTTCACTTAGACCTGCGTGATAGGGGAGAACTAGAACCGTTTCACTGGTATTTCGGTTTCTTGCCGTTTGTTGTCCACGTAATCGGTTTTTGATGATTTTTTCAATTAGCCTTTTTGGGTAGCCGTTGTTTCCGAAAACCGTCCGGATATAGTTTAGTTCCTCTGTTAAGTACTCGTTATCACAGATATTTATAGCTCTGTTGACCATACGGTGTACTATACCACGAAACACTGAGGGAGGATAATGGGAACCGTAGTTTAGTAACCTGTCTGAGTGGGTCGTCTTCCGATAGACTCTGGTTTTAATGCCTGCGCTGGTTCGAATAACAAGACAGTCAAGAAAGGGCAGTTTTCCATCTATTTCTTTTTCCATTGTGACGGAAATGTGGGAGGGAAATGCTTGATTCAGAAAGGTCAGTAATAGTTCTTCCTTACCTGCGGGTACTATTGCGAAAATATCGTCTACGTATTTTCGCAATAGTACCCGCAGGTAAAGAAGAACTATTACTGACCTTTCTGAATCAAGCATTTCCCTGCCATATTTCCTTCACAATGGAAATAGATGGAAAACTCCCCTTTCTTGACTGTCTTGCTATTCGAACCAGCGCAGGCATTAAAACCAGAGTCTATCGGAAGACGACCCACTCAGACAGGTATCATACACGTGTATGCGCTGAGGACGGGAAAAGTCGCTTCCCGAAAGCTATGCAGTAATACTCCGTAAGTAATTTGTAATTATGAGTCATGTGCCGTAATGAAAAATTCTATATTTAGTGTAACACAATTACTGTAACGCAATTAGCTGTATTTTTCTCTACTTGAATGTATGCATAGTTTCGTCAGACAGGATGATCTGCACATATCCAGTTTAATGGACTTCACGTAGCGCACCAGTGCAGAAGCACAACGCAGCAAAACCGTCTCAAAGCATAGGTTGAAGTCGACCCGTCGTCGGTTATCAAATAGAGAAAATATGAGAAGAAAAGATCAAGACACGCGAATGGCAGGATCTAGTCGACTATTAAATGTGGAGAAGGCCGCAGAACGTGCAAACCAGTCTTGCGACTCCGTGAGGCGCCGTACAAATTCGACCTCTTCCTTGGACTTTGTGATGGACTCCATCAATGAACATAGAGCATAAGCACGGACACCGGAAAAGGCGGTGTTAAGCCGTCAGAATTATATATATGGCGCAATGCCTGAAAATTGATGTGGTAGTCGGATAAGGCAACCCATAAATTGAAGATAAGCCCCTCCAGTTGCGATCGGTTCAACGTGGAAGCATGGAGCACAGACCCGAAAGTGAGAGCAATGGCATGTACACGGAGATGATCCGTTAGATGGGCAGTAAGGGGACATATTTCTGAAAGAAGCACCGTGATCCAATAATACAGCCCTATAGGTTGGAGTTAAGCCCTTCCAATTGCGAACGGTTCCATGTGGAAGCATGGAGCAGAGACGCGAAAGTGAGAGCAACGGCATGAACAAGGAGATGAGCCGTTAGGTGGGCAGTAAGGGGACTGTGATCCAATAATATGGGCTATATGTTGGGATTAAAGCGCGGGCATTGGAAAGGGTGCCATCGGTATGCACGGAGAAGAGACCTGAAAGTTGGATAAAAGACATGGATAGTAGATTTCAAATAGGGAATTGGACCTCGAAAGTGGTAATGAGTTTCAGCAACTCGGCTGTCGGTCCGTGAAAGTAACGGCGCGGTGAAACGCTCCCGGTGAACTGCTCGCGGTAAAACGCTCGCGGTGAAATGACCCGCACCGTCCCGACGGACATCTACGCACCTGCCGGCGTTTCAATGGCCACCTGATACAATTTCCTTTATCCGCCATGGTGATGACGACATCTTATTTAAACTTAATGCTTTCCAACGCTCGACCGGTCCGCACGCCTAGTCAAACAGATGTGATGAACATAAATACTATTGAACACTGTGATAATGGCCACCCTTTAAAAAGTACCACCTGCTTGGAAATTACGTGGTCTAAACAAAGCCAGACCATGAAAAAATAGTAAAAGAACAGTCTGTGCGTTATACATAACGCCTTCAATAACTTGGATAAAGAACGTACTAACTAGCAATACTTAAAGGAATGCTGTGCGTCGAAGCAGGTTAAAGTGGCCTATTTTCTTGAGGTCAGTCCGTAGATACTAAACATGGAAAACTGAAGTAGTTTGCTTCGAAAGTTTCCCCTCCACTTTCCGTCTAATAAGTATTTATCCACATGAACGCTTATTATAACTAAGCGAATAAACTAGCAGGAAACTAAAATTGACCATTCTGCCACAAATCCAACTGCTTCACTACTCTTCTTGCGTACACTGACAGAATCACCGTTTACGGGAATTCTGTGCTAACTAGTGCATACTGCTAGCCGTGGATCCAGAAAGTGTACCTGAGAATCTGTTTCTTTCATTTGTGGTTGTTGTGAGCTTTGGAATGGTTTTAGTTTCGTCATTGTACGAACTAAGACTATATACCATCTCTGAGCTTGCAAATCGCCGTTGTCTATAGTCTCGTTCCCACTTTTGCAAGTCAAGAATTCTATAGCATTTTTTGCTTTGTGTCCATCGGTTTCACGGGAACTTAAAAATCAACAGTCGGCACTTTATATTTTACCTGCGCATACTCTATCACGCTATTTATAGTGCCGCTTTGCGCAGGCGTGTGATTCTTGCGCGAGGTCTGGCTGAGTGAAGCAGGGCTGTCGCTATCGCCTTTGTGCACTGTGTCGATTATGGTATTTCCACTGCTCTGACGATATTGGAATGTCCAGAGGTGTCTGCAGGATTTCTTCCAGTGTTCCCAGTGGCCTGCTAATAATTTGAAATCTCAAAGTGCTGCAGGCACTGAACTGAAGATATACTGATGTATGTTACTGCCCGCCTCTTTAAATACGATATGGCTGGCCGATATGGCAACAAAATTGTTTCGGGCAACCTTATGTAATCATTTATATGACGGTTGACGCAGACTCGTGCCACCTAATGGTGGTGAAGAAACAAGCTTCTGCAGCGTTGGACCGTCATGCACAACGTGTCGATGATACAGCGGCCAACGAGCTGCGGGAGTGCATGCGGCTCTGGCTGGCTTTCTGACTCACACGTGCTGAGGTATCAAGAATGATATCAGCCCGCAGAGAGGACCTGATCGTTACTCCATTTGCAAGATATTTTTCGTAATTCGCAGTTAGAAGAAGAAACTTGAAGATACGAGTAAGAGAATTAATTCCTGCTGAAGCACGAAGAGAGCACATTGAAATCAGCCAGCCAAACTTGGCGAACATGAGGTCGCCAATGTCAACCTCAGCTTTGATGAAACTGCAACTAGATTTGCTAGTATGGCTCATTTTGAAGACACTGATACATGCAGCCCTGTCCGAAACTGGAGTTCTCCCGCTAAACGCGTGTTTTGGTGTATTGTGTGGATGTTAGGCAGGAATGGACAGCTCAATCTCATTTGCTATTCGCGCGTTGAGTTTCTAACAAATGGTGGATTATTTGCGCGCTGTTCTCTGGACCATCTTTACCTGTTCAGAAACTTAATTCACGGTATTATGCAAAGGTAACGGAAGAACCGTATATCCATTATGACATTTGCCTCAATGCCGACAAGGCCGTCAAATTTAATGACGTGCTGAGTGCAACAATCGAACAAGCATGTTATTGCATGACAGCGACCTGATGATCACTACGTAGACTTCTAATAATGGGCAATACTTTTGCACATACGGCTGACATGGGACAAAATGCTCTGGCATATTCGAAAAGTGCTTTGTTCGCTGAATATGCTTTGCCTGTTTCGTTATTTGGTTTTGTATTTCCGTAAGTACTATTAATACAATAAACGAATTACAGTATTTTCACTGACTTCATGTCCAACTGAGCAGCCCTGCATGACGCACAAAATTTGCAACTGGCCACATAAGAATTGGCCAAGAAGTATGGTGTGCTAAGGTTGCTAAACAGCTGCAGGTACATCGGTTTACAACATGCGCAAGTATCACTTTTTCAATACTAATAGTCCTGCTACAAATCACTGTACAGTATCGAAATACACATAGCACACAGCCTGAATGGTCTCTCTCCCTCTCTCTTGCTGTTTTAAGCTGTCGGTCTTTGGTTATGTGCTCGTAAGTTGTACAGAATTTTTTGTCGATGTTTGTCAAGGACCTCTTCATGCTACACTTGTGTGTCTGCATTTCAGTGTTGTTCACCATTTCGCGGTACTTTTGAAAGCAGGACACTTCGCAACTCGCTAAGTTAGTGCACTTTTTGTCAGAAGCTATTTAGCGTTTTGATACCGTAGTTGAGATACAAAAGTGGGACTTCGAAGATTTTATAGTGAACGAATTCTGACTGCTATGTCATAGGATGACGGAAACCACCAGACGTAGCAGCAGCGTATTTGGTGAGGGAAAAGTCTGCTGATAGGCAGCTCAAGATAGGTTTCGCATATTTCGCCATGGGGATGAGCGAAATGAAGACAGAGAACATTTTGGAAACAGTGAATCCTGTTTGAATGCCAGTGTTAAAACAGAAGCAAAGATAAGCAACATGAAAGATTGCATGCGAGCTTTGATTTCCACTATACAATTGTGATTTTGCATCTTCAATAAAATGCTGACAAATCAGTATAAGAACGGATTGGCTGAAAGTGGAAGTCTTACCGTTGGCTGGACGGCTTTCAGCTCCAATACCGTTAGAGACAGAATTAACTTTTGGTGTTGTTTCAGCCTGTGATATAATAAATTGCTGTATATGTTGAAGCAAGAGGAATTAGTAACAAGGTGTCTCATACTTATGAAAAATAAGAAAAGATACGGTATCCTTGTTCAACAAGCTTTAATTGGCGAAGCTTTCGGAACGTACGTGTTCCGTCATCAGCGCGATTCAAAGTGTTGACGCAGACTTTGAATCGCGCTGATGACGGAACACGCACGTTCCGAAAGCTTCGATAAATTGCTGTATATGCACATAATACTTGTTGTATGTTGTTACCACATGCTTTTTAATATATTGTCTGTTCACTTAGGAGACGGTGGGTGATTTGAGAATGACTAAGAGCAGTTAGCTTTTTGCTATTGTCTCATGTTTGTTGCAAAGGGGTCCAGTGTACAATTTAGGCAGACAGTTAGTGTAAAGTGCGATACTGCTTCACCGCAAATCGTTTATTTTGAGAATCACACAGCTACAGTCAAAGCGCAAGAATAATCATAATGGCGATACTGCAATGTGCTTATATAAAGAAGTTGGGGTCAGTGACCGTGGGACCGTGGAAGTAGGACAGCGGATTATCGTCGTAAATCTTCTGCCCTGTCAGCTTAGGTGGCTGCCAATAGAATTCTGGTGACAATAGCTGCTCGAAGTGCTCGGGTTCGTTTGGTTCAGATGTCCTTGACGACTCGGTCGTCAACATGCCCCCCCGGCGGTTTCCTGTTGGGAAACCGAAAGAAGTTTCATCAGTTTCACGAGTGGCCTGCGTCTAAGTCCGTTCTTTGTCTTCACATCAGCGACCCTTGCGATACCGTCCTTACCTGGGAACAGTCGAACGACCTTTCCCAACAGCCATTGTCCCCGTGGCTCGTTGGGGTCCACCAGGAGGACGACATCGTCGCATACGATCGGTGAATGATTCGTTTGTCGTCTGGGCGTCGGCATTAACGTGGGCACATATTCTTTCATCCATCGTCTCCAAAAATGATCCAATAGAATCTGTCTGGCGCGCCATTTTCGCAGAGATAGTCCTTTTAGTTTGAGATACATTGTCCAAGGGCACATGATTGTATGCTCGTCCCAATAAGAAGTGATTTGGTGTCAATGGATCGAGATCTGTCGGGTCGGTACTCACGTGTGTTAGTGGGCGACAATTCATCATCCATTCTATTTCCGATAGGACGGTCAAAAGTGCTTCGTCGGTGACGTGTTGATTATGCAGGGTCGTTTTCAAAGCAAGCTTCATTGATCGAATCAATCTCTCCCATGCACCTCCGAAGTGTGGGGCTAGCGGAGGATTGAAATGCCACGTTATATCTCGAGTGACCATAAACTTTGAAAGTTCGTTTTTGTCGAACGCTTGTTTGTCAGTGCCCAGCGCACGTGCAGCGGCAACGAAGTTGGTGCCGTTGTCGGAGTAGCAATTCGTGGGGGTACCCCTTCTTGAAACAAATCGGCGGAAAGCAGAAAGAAAAGAGTTTGTGTCTAACGAGTGGCACACCTCGATATGAACCCCTCGGGTTGCCATACAGGTAAAGAGACATATCCATCTTTTTACCTGAGAACGTCTACATGCAACTGTTATTGGCCCGGCTAAATCCATTCCTACATGAGCAAACGGTGCTAAAGATCTTTGCGTGCGGCATAGCGGTAGAGGAGCCATCTGCGGGATTGATGGGTTCGACCTGTACCGATTGCAAGCAACGCACTGTCCCAATATTCGTTTGACTGCCGCTCGCCCATTGATTATCCACACCTTGGCACGGGTAAGATTCAACGTCGTTTCCACACCGGCGTGGCAGTTTCGTACGTGGGTTTGTCTGATAAACAGCGTCGTCAGGGCATGCGATGATGGTAGAATCGAGGGATGCTTAGCATCGTAGTTCACTGGTGCATTTGTTAAACGCCCACCAACTCGCATCACACCGTCAGTATCAAGGAATGGAACAAGAATACGAAACTGAGATGTTCTAGGCAGACCCTTTTGTTTTTGGAGGAGTTTCTGCTCATCTGGGAAACTATAGCGCTGTACGGCTCGCACGCAATCGTGCCACGCCCTTTCCCTTTCTGGAGAACTCAACGTTTCGGGGATGGGCCGTCGAAGGCAAGAACAAATAAAACGTCTTACGTAAATAAGCGTTTTTACCAGTCGTTCAAGGTCTGAGATTCGCTTGATCGCCGCGATGATAGAATCATCTTCTTCAGCTAATGCCTCGGTACGGCGAATGGTACTAAGCTCCTCAGTCTGGACAGTGCTACTCAGGAGTTCTGGCATTAATGGCCATTCCATCTCTGGTCGGACTAAGAAATCAGGACCAGTTATCCATCGATGCCCAGAAAGTAGGAGAGCGGCATTCAATCCCTTGGACAAATCATCTGCTGGGTTCTCAGTGCCTGGCACGTGGTGCCATTGCGTTGGCTCAAATCCATCCAAGATTTCGGTAGTGCGGTTCTCAATGAAGGATGGAAACCTTTTCCTCGCGGAAGTCAACCAGCACAAAACGACGGTTGAATCGGTCCAAAATTGAAACTGCTCTTTCGGGACGTGAAGCTCTTGACTGAGCACACGTGCAACGCGGGCTGCCGTCACAGCACCGAGCAGTTCCAAACGTGGAATGGACTGCCGACGTATCGGAGCGACGCGCACTTTAGCAAAAATAAGAGAGACAGTCACCTTCTCGTTTCCGTCCACGGCGCGCAAGTAGGCTACAGCACCGTACGCGGTCTCCGACGCATCACAAAATATGTGTACCACGGAGTTGCTATGATTCTGGTTTACGCACCTCATGAATTTTATCTTGTCAATTCTATGTAAGTCTTGGGCCCACCTTTGCCATCGTCTCACCAGGTGCTCATTTGGGACCTCGTCCCAATTGCAGTTCGTTCTCCATAAATCTTGTATAAGAACGCGAGCAGGAATGACAACGGGCGACAGTAGACCAAGAGGATCGAACAGTCGCGCTACGCAACTCAGCATCTCACGCTTCGTCGGTTCGTGAGGCAACAGGAATTTAAAAGAAAAGTAAATGACGTCTTTAGAACAGTCCCATGTCAAACCGAGGATCGTCTCTGCAGGCGTTTTGCTGAGTGGCATGGTGATCATAGCATCTGACAGATCCAGGGGCGAAACCTTATCCAGTACCTCCGGAATGGTAGTAGCCCACTTCCTCAAGTGGAACCCGGTTTTGCTGAGCAAATCTTTCATTTCTTCACATGTTGCCTTCGCCTGTTCCACTGTGTCAAATGATTGCAACCAATTATCCATATAAACGTTTGACATTCTTTCAAGTGCGTTCGGGTAAATATTGCTATTGTCTGATGCAGCTCGACGTAATGCATACATACAGACGCACGGTGAAGATGTGGCGCCAAATACGTGAACCTGCATTTCAAATGTCTCCGGAGCGTACGTGGATCCCGGTTGTCGCCAAAAGAAACGAAGTGCAGATCTATCCTCCTTCTTCACTTTCACTTGGTGAAACATTCGTTCTATATCTGCTGATACTGGAATTCTCCTAAGTCGAAAGCGGAGAAGCACGCCGCAGAGGTTCGGCAGATAATCCGGTCCCTTGAGCAGACAATCGTTCAAGGACACACCTTCATGCTTCGCTGCAGCATCGAAAACCACGCGCATCTTCGTGCGATGAGTGTTCCACACAGCGTGGTGGGGTAAATACCATACCCTGCCTTTGGTTCCTTGGTCGATTAGTGAGATTTTCTTCGCGTGTCCATCACGAATGTACTGTCGCATAATTTCCCCGTACCTTTCTACAACGTCGTGATCTTTCAACATCCGCCGTTCATTTGCGAAGAATCGTTTCAATGCCGACGTTCGATTGCACGGCAATACAATCTCTGCGTGTTTCCACAACAGCCCAACTTCATATCGTTCCCCGTCGCACTTCGTGGTGGACTCCAATGTGTCCAATGCGATCCGTTCGTCAACGGTTAGTCTTCCAGGAGACGTCGGGCTGGTGAGCGGATCAGCATCGACAAATCGTCTCACCAAGTCTTCAAAGGCGCGGTTTCCGGTCATGACGTGCCGCCTTACCCATCGATCTTCCTCCCGTTGGCTAAAATCCTTCCTTGTTGTAGGTACGCGACCAATGATTGTCCAGCCGAAGGGTGTCCGTACGCCTGTTGGGCACAATTGCGTGTTTTCTCCCACCCTGACGTCCAAATAATGGTGAGCCAAGGGGACGTCCATGCCGATGAGCATTTCAACCTGGTTCAGGGTCGCAGTTGGAAAATGTATGTCTTTCAAATGGGCCCATTGTCCTTTTATCAGAGACAAGGGCATCGTTCTGGTTCCATGTCGTAGGTCTGGAACAACTAAAGCTTGTTTGACATCAAACCTAGTCTTTCTGTCAAGAGAAGAAACTTCACAATTGGCTCGTTGCGCTTCGACAGAGGTTTCTCCTATTACTGTCCGTAGTCGTAGACGTTGGGGTGATCCCTTTACTTTCATTTGTAATGCAAGTCTTTTGGAGAGCAAAGATATTTCGGAACCACTATCCAGCAGTGCGAATGTCGTAACTGATCGGCCATTTGCATGCGCAATCACAGGTACAACAGCGCAAACAATTTCGCTTGGGTTCTGAGATGATGCCAAGCCGACGTCAACACGTTCTGTTTCTCTTTCGCACATTGGACTTTTAGCGGTGCGAACTCCTTTGACTCTCACATCAATCAGTCGGGGTGCATCGTGCATAAGTCTGTGATGATAACTTTGACAGTCGTCCGTATCACAGCGTCGTGCCACCGTACAATCCCGCTGTCTATGGCCTTGGCGCAGGCATTGTAGACACAGACCATGGCGGAACACTTCTTTAGCTCGGTTGCGTAGGTTCATGTCCAGAAAGCGGGAACAGCGATCCGTTAGATGTTTTCCGTTCCGACAGATGCAGCATTCATTCACCGCCGACCCTGAGACAGCTGTCGTTCGTACTGTGTGCCTCTTTCGCTCTCTGGTTGTCGGCGTGACTGTGCCAGTCGCCGACGTCCATGCTGTCAGCATCTTCTCTGATAAAACTGTTTGCAGCCATTCAACGAATGTCTCCAAGGTTGTCACAGTAGGGAGAACACGCTCGTAGGATAACCATCGCTCTTGCAACCTTGGAGTCAATTTACTTGCCGTATGTTCCAACAAGGCTGAAGATTCCAAATCGTGTATCAAACCGCATAGCTTCATTGTGCTAACGGGTCCGCTGACTTTACAGAAGAACGTCTCTAGATCGCAGCATTGCTCAGATCTAAGTGGTGGCAGGGACATGAGGTCGTTTAAGTTCGTTTTAGCCAGGGTCTTCGGGTCTCCGTACAACTTATGGAGACGCTGCAAAAGTTCTCGATACATCGCTGGGTTCGCTATTAGCCCAGAGAATCCGCTTCTTAATTTCGGCGAGAGCATTTGGCCTAGAATGGCTAATCGTTGTGCATCTGACTGCACAGTTTCATGAATCAGCGATCGGAAGTTAGCAATGAAAGATGGCCACTTCCTCGGATCGCCGTCGAACACATCCATTTGGCTCGCTGTCGATATTTGTTGCATCCATGGCTGTGGGATGACAGGAATCCCACCCACGCTCTGTGACGAGTTGGTGGGTTCTTCAAACCACAAAGTATCTTGAACGGTTCGATCACGTCCTGGTTTGGCAGTATCCTCGAGTTCGCAGGTTCTAACGATATCTTCAGGCGATGTTTTCAAGGATGCAGGCGTTTCAGGGTGAGGTTTCAGGGCCATCACCACGACCTGCAAATCAGCCACCTGCCGGGTCAAGCTGGCCACGGCATCGGCGAGATTCACAACATCCACCCTACTATCATCTCTTTCCGCAGATTGAGATATATCGGTGGCCGCGTCAGGATGCAATCCGTCCTGAGAAAGTCCGCCGCGACGACGGCGTTGACTTTGACGACTCATACTATTCATCGGCCCCGATATCCGGCTCGGAGGACCAAATGTAAAGTGCGATACTGCTTCACCGCAAATCGTTTATTTTGAGAATCACACAGCTACAGTCAAAGCGCAAGAATAATCATAATGGCGATACTGCAATGTGCTTATATAAAGAAGTTGGGGTCAGTGACCGTGGGACCGTGGAAGTAGGACAGCGGATTATCGTCGTAAATCTTCTGCCCTGTCAGCTTAGGTGGCTGCCAATAGAATTCTGGTGACAATAGCTGCTCGAAGTGCTCGGGTTCGTTTGGTTCAGATGTCCTAGACGACTCGGTCGTCAACAGTTAGCGAGGTAATGGAAGAAATGGAAATACTTTTAATCAGCTCGATTAGACAGCGGGAATCTCTCCACTGCCGGTTGTTAAAGCTTGCGTGCATGCGTATACCTGAAGTTAAAGGTCTGTTGCAGAAGTTCTAAAGTCTGGTGATGTTTTCGTGACATTAG
This sequence comes from Trichuris muris, assembly GCA_000612645.2. NCBI lineage: Eukaryota > Metazoa > Nematoda > Enoplea > Trichinellida > Trichuridae > Trichuris > Trichuris muris. The sequence continues at coordinate 4,399,997 of CBXJ02000282.1, forward strand.
CATGCTGTTGGAACGGACCTCTTCTTCGTGTTGCTTATCTTCTGACCGAGTTGGTTTCGCTATACGTCGTTCCGCTCTGCGCCGCATTTAACGCAGCGTGTCAAAGACGTCAAGTGGTGACAACCAGTGGACGTTAAAATTTCTGATGTTCTCTAAATTTAATTTACCGTGCTCATGTGCTCGATGTTCCTTCGTTTCCTGTTTCGTGGACACGTTTGCGTTTTAGGGGTAGAGGAAGTTGGCGTTGCTGATCATGCGTCGAATGCTAACATCTCTCCCAATGGTTTTCATCTCGTCGCCCTCCTCTCAGTGCAGCTCCGAGTACTCAATGATTCGGTATGCTATTATGCTGGCTTAAAGGCAGTTTTCTTCGTATATTGCGTTTTGTGCCCATAGAATTTAAGTACATCGGGTCTTATACGGGGCTCGGGGATCTTATACGCACAAAACGGGGTCAAGGTGGGGATCGGATTGGTATGGTGCAGCATCTGGAGTTATTAATAGCTGCATTCCACACCTCGCTGATCTCCATGCCTTGGTCGCGATTGATCGTACTATTGTGCCTTATGAACAATGCTTCCTTAATCCGCCGTAGCTGGAACCTGTTTTCGTGGCAGATTATGTTCGGTCGCGGGTCAAGTGACCAGTGGATGGCGTGCTCCGCGACCGCGGAAGCGTTGATGGCCTCCTCCATGATCTTTTTCGGAGCGCTGGATTGTGGTCGGCCACGGCGTACGGTATGTAACCCGTTGAGTCTTTCTTCTCATTCTTGTATCGGGTGACGTACGCCATGTGTTCACGAAACCTGCGGGATAAAGTGTTGCCCGTTTCTCCAATATAGGAGGCGTGGCAACCACAGGTGATTTCGTATGGTCTGCTGTCAAATGGAACCTTGGTCTTATCCGTTCTCACGATCGTCCGAATGTCACTCGAAGATTTGAAATGGACGGTGAAGTTTAGAGAACGACCTAAACGTTTTACTCTTTCACCCACTGCACTAAAATATGGGACAACTAAAATGGGTCGTTCAGGAATATCGTTAGTCACCGGGATTGGCCGTTTTCTCGAAAAACATTGCCTTACTATGCTTGTAATGAACGAATTAGGGTAACCGTTGTTTAATAAAGTTTGCTTTTGTAATGTTTATTGCGAAAGTCAGAACGACACGTGCAATAAAGCCAAGCGCGGCGGCTCGGACATTTTCGCGTGCGAATATACATGCCGCCCTCAACCCTTAACAAGCAGGTTTACCTTTCACAGTCTCCTCTGACTGTGCGAATATATAACCTGCCGACAACACTTAACCGTCAGGTTTACCTTCTACACTCCCCCCTGATTTCCTAATCACATATAGGGCAGGTTCGCTTCCGACGTAGGCGGCTCGACCGTCTTGGTGGTTCTGGTTTTGCTTCAGGGGAGTGTCTTGATGGTTCCTGCAGATAGTCTATGGACGCGGGTACCCCCGACGCATCACTCCGCGTCTCCTGATCGTCTGTTCTCTCTGTTGCGTTTTCGCCCATCCGTTCTATGCCTTCGGTGGACACGCTCCGATCGCCTGATCCTCCTCCGTTACTTTCCATCTCCCGGTTATCTGTTTCCCTACTGTTCGGTACTTCTTGTACCCTTCCAGCCACGGGAACCGTGGTAGGTATTTCGTCGCTGGAATTGCCCTCGAGAGATCTTGCGTGCGACTGTTCTCCCGTGGCCGCGCGCCGGCGGAGATCACGTATATGACGGGGCATACCGTCAACCTCAACGGCCCTGTCGGAGATTACCTCTGTTACAGTTCCTTTGTGGTATCGGGTGTCACATCGGGCACCAGGAGGCTTCACCCAAACGAGATCGCCTCTTCGGTACGTACTTTCCGATGGGTCCTGCTGTGCTGAACGACCAACACCACACGGTCTCACTTGATATGAGTACAACACATTCGCCGGGGCTGACGCTGCGTTGCAATCGTCTCGCGGCGTAATGTTGTACAAGTAGACCGCCTCAGCGACTGCACATCCTTTCCTGGCGACGATGACCTTTATTGTGCGGTGACATCTCTCCGCAATGCCATTCCCAGCCGGATAGTAGGCGCTCCTGAATCGAACTTTAACTCCCCACTTAGCCGCCAACTGTTCGAACATCCGGCTGCGGAAAACAGTGTCATTGTCGGCTAGGATTTCCTCCGGGGCCCCACGCTCTAGGAACACCGATTCCAGTTGACTCACCACATTAGCACTGGACTGGTGCCTCAATGGTCGCCATATGGCGAATCGCGACGGACCGCTATCAATGAGCGTGAGGTATGCATGCCCCCCACAGTGCGTTATGTCCATGGCTAGCCTTTGCCACACCCTCTCGACGCTAAGGCATCCCTGTCTCCATTTCACGGGTGCAGGGTCGATGGACTTGCATATTTCGCATCCAGACACAACTGCCTGCACCTGGCGCCGTGTTATGTCAGGGTCACTTCTTTTCGCGAAATAAAAGGTCCTACGCACACCGGGGTGGCCTGCGGTGTGGTGTATCTCCCTTATTCGTTCTTCGACACTGGTCTCTACGGTCAGCGCACACATAGGTTGGGCAGCCGCCTCGCGCGGTTTCAGCCACTCCTGGGGGACCCGCGTAAGGGTGTCCGCTTTGTTCTCCGCTGATTTGACCAAGGAGACCACAACCTGGAGGCCGTACTCTTCTACCAACGATTGCACTGTACTGATCCTTCGCCTAATGAGCATTTCCCCGGCCGCTTTAGTGTTTAATCTTGCCTTTCCTGAGATCCCATCAGAAACCCATCGGTGAACGGTGGCTGAATCCGTCAGAATTTCCAAACCTTTGAGTCCCCAGGCCAGCGCAATATTCAACCCTCGAATCACCGCATCCAGCTCGGCCATATTTATGTGGCGAGCATCGTCGGGGCGCAACCACGTGGCGTCTTCAACAATGGACCCTCCAATTTCCACCGCTACTCCAATGGCGATCCCACTGGCGTCCACCCAAACTTTGCCCGTTTCGCCGGTCACATCCCATCGTCCGCGAACGGGATCGTGTTGCCTTACCCTGGCATCGATCTGGCGCAATATTGCCACGAGTTCGGGGCCGCAAATCGGGTCATCCCACCCAGCCGTAAGTTCGTTGGCCTTCCGCTTGACGAAGGCGGTTGCCACTCGGAGCCATCCGCAAACCGGGAAATGGCCGGTTAACTGCCCGCAATAGGCGAAGATGTTCCTGCGGGTCAGCTGGTTGGGCAGGCTTGGGAGTTCGGCATCTCGCTTCCAGTTCAGCCTACCATGCTCCCCCCAGACGCGTAGCCCAAGGATGCGTGCACCGTTTGCTACTTTTTCAGGGGCCTTGGTGGAGAGCCCGTACTGGGCCAAGTGTTCCTGCACTTGGTTGGCACTGACGATGTCCTCGTTCACAAGGATGTCGTCAATATACGCCGACGTCCCTTTTTTCACGACGGCGTTCTGGGCGAGCACGTGGTTTAGCACTGTTTTCATGATCAGGGGCGCCACATTCAAACCGAAACCTAAGCGAGTCAGACAGTATCTACGGCCCATGAATACTACTGTCTGGTACGGCCAAAGGGACTCGTCGATGTGGATCTGAAGGTACGCCTTTTTCAAATCCACTATGGCCAGATTGACGCCCTGCCTACGCCACTGTCGCATCTTGTCTGCACATACATCTGCATGCGCGGTGAAGGTGTCAATGTAGGCGTTCAACTCTCGAAAATCCATTACCGGACGGACTTTGCCCTTACTCCGCTGTACAATGGCCATGAGCGGTATCAGCCCTTTAGCCGGGCCATACTTTCCCTGGTCGTAGGGTATCAGCCACCCTTGCTTAACCCATGATCGTAATTCTTCCTCATATGGGCCTCTGATCTCCCCGGCTGGTGCGTATTCTCTCACAACGTTTTTCAATACCTCAGGCCCTCTGTCATCCCTCCATTTCCAGGTGGCCTTCCATACGCGTTCTCTACGTGCAAACGTAGCCACGAAATCACGCTCATTCAGCGTGATATCAGGCCCTGTCGCTGCGCAGGCCATCCACCCTCTGGAGCCAACACGTACACGGCCTTGGCAGTCCATCTCCATTCCCCCAAGGGCTTTGATGCCATTCATCCCGAGAATGAAATCGAATTCCAGGGGCTTTGTTTTACTGACGATTGCGTTAACCTGGGTTCGTGGTCCATCGATCGGCTGCAGCCACACGGTGGCAACGCCTCGGCCTTGAAGAGTTCCACCGTTAAGCGCTGTCATGCGCACTGATTTCATTTTCCACCGTCTGCAGCAAGATTCATGTATGATACATGTTGTGCATCCGGTGTCCACAAGTAAGTTCCTTTCCACGCCATTTACGCGCATCCGAACAGAAGGCAGCGCCCCAAATAACGATTGCGGGGAAGAAAGGCAGGCGCTCACTCCTTTTCCCCCATTCCGTTTCCCTGCAGCGGGGAACTCCCAGAACGCTTCGCCTTGGGTTGACGGCTCCTTGCTCGCGGTCGTGAAGCGAGGTTACTATTTCTTCCGTTTGGGTCCGCAATCTTACGACGGCTCCTGCAATCCCTGGCGAAATGGCCTACCTCACCGCATTCGTAGCATCGGCGCTCCCTCACGTTCGCTGGCGGCCAGTTCTCCTTTGCACCCATGCACGAGTCCTGCACAATAGCTGGACGCTCGTCACTAAGCACGGCACGAGCTTGAACTAAAACCTGGTTCAAGCTGAGCTCCCCTAGACGTGAGCTTGCTCTCAGCAATTGCCGTACACTCTCTGGCAAGCCAGCGACGAAAGCGCACATCATAGCCTTCTCTGGGACTCCACCGAAAAGGGACGCCAGTCTCCATAGATCCGCAAGGAAAACGTCAGGAGATTCGCCACTCCGCAACTTGCGGCAGGAAAACTCGTCGTATGCTGCGAACGGATCCATGGCGAACGCAGCTAAGAGGGCCGCTTTCACTTTGGCCACACTTTTCTTATCCTCATCTGGCAGCTGCAGATACACGGCAAAAGCTCCACCAGATAGACGCAGAGGAATGACGCACGCCACGTCCTCGACCTTGCGCAGACGGCACACAAGTTCCAGCTTCTCAAACCATTCCGTAACCGACTGCGACGGTGACCCATCGAACACCGGGATGAGCCGCACATCGAAGGTCTTGTCTCCTGACGAATCTTCCATTGTGCCTCGACAGCTTGTAATGTTTATTGCGAAAGTCAGAACGACACGTGCAATAAAGCCAAGCGCGGCGGCTCGGACATTTTCGCGTGCGAATATACATGCCGCCCTCAACCCTTAACAGGCAGGTTTACCTTTCACAGTCTCCTCTGACTGTGCGAATATATAACCTGCCGACAACACTTAACCGTCAGGTTTACCTTCTACAGTTGTGTATGGTGATTGATCTCATTTACTTCCAATAACACGCTATAGTCTAATCTACTGTCCAAATCCAACCACGGTTTTTCGTCCGTGTCGTCCTTTTATATGGCTTGCAGACCTAGTTCTTCATTACGCTCCGTCCGGGTCACCGTTGTTGTTATGGGTCACAAGAATGGGTTTGATCGAGAATAACAATAACAAATACAATCTGTTTAAATACACGACTGAAGGTAATCAGTTTTTCAGGGCGCTCAGTGAAATGCCGTTCGTAATTTGTTTAGCGGTGTATCGGATTGCTGCTGGTGCTAGTAACGTGCATTGGATTGTTTTTTTTTTCGTATCATCTGCGCTGAACATTTTTGCTTAACGCGTCCAAAGGAACGATAAGGTACCAATGAAATATTCTACGCTACCTTCTCCATAGTATGGTATCTCTTGCTAAAGTAAGCAAGAAATGAGGGACCAGCGTTAGTTGAGTTCGCTTGTCTTTCTTTAAGAACTTGTGAGTGGGTAGTGCTTCTTAATTTGCTCCTTTGCTTGCCCCGATTGAGTAAGCTCAACCATTATGTCACGTTTCAATTTGTGTCCTATACGGTTTTGAAGCATTGCTGAGCATGCATATTGTCTAGTGCAGTGATTCCGAACCTTTTTGGAGCCAGGGACCCCTTTCATTGCTGATAGCCATTCTGGGCCCCACCAGCTGTTTACCGCCATATTTATTGTCTTATTAGATTCCCTACAGGTTTTTGCGCTTTTTAGCGGTGACTTCATTGTATCACCTGCGATTACCACACCAGAGTGCCTTCAATCTTGTCAGGGCGCTCCCACTTTCCAGCGCCCACCTTGGGAATCACTGGTCGTTTACAGCGATATGTGCAATACAAAATCTTGCAATCTTGAAAATATTTCTCCGTCGATCGATTGCACAGTCGATTACGTCGCACCTTTTCTATTGTAGCGTACGTACTAATCTCGCCTTTATACCTCGATTATAAACAGTAGGTTTCTGTCCACGGGGTAAAGTTTTAGTTGTTCAGAAGCAGTGCATAGTGCAACTGACAATTTATTTCCAAAGAAACTGAGCTTTCGGGTCTCACCTTACCTCGCCTTCATTTGGCCCACCTATTTTGTATTACTAATGATATGAGGTCAGCTGTATTTGTCCAGTCTGTATGCTGTTTTCTATAGTCTGGATTTGTTGGCACGCCTTCTAACTTGCGAATAGCCGGCGAAGTTCTTACGGATTCGCTTTGTGCTTTGCAGACAGTCGATGTTGCTTGTCATGGCGAAATAGCTATGCAAAGTTGGTATACCGCACAGCAGCGTTTTCAACTGTTCTTATTTAGCCAATTTTGTTTGATTGGGAGCTTTTCCAAGAGGAACTATATCATCCAGGCGTACACTTGGGCTTCCACGATTCTTACGTTCCTACGTCGTCCTTTGAAATGCAGGAAACGTTCAATGAAGTGATCACGTTGGACCAGTACGTTGAGAGAGGGAAGGCGGAAAGTCTGGCCAAAAAAACCCCGTTCATGTATTTTCGCGAAGTATTTCCAAATGAAGCTACCCAGTCGATAACGCAACAAATATGTAAGGACGGACGTATTGCCCACGTCAGTCGTGTTTCCGTTGGAGGCGAAGAATTCGTTGGCGAAGGGCGATCCAAACAGTTGTCCAAGCACGCAATGGCCAGGAGTGTTCTTGCCAAGTTCTGCCCTTTGGATTTGCAATATCTGCAGCAGTTGAAGGGCGAAACGGACATGCAGACTTGCAACAACGTATTAGCCGATGGATTACCGTTGGAACAGGGGCAAGAATTGGAGCAGACGGTTGCCGAGCCAATCCAAACGAACGGTAGCAGTAGCCATCTGCTGCCATCAACCGAGCTCGCTTCCAAGCCGGCATGTCAATTATTACAGGAACTTTGCCAACGGAATTCTGGTGGCAGTTTGCCTGTATTCGAAGTGACGAAGTTGGAAAACAACGAAGTGGCATGCAAGATCACCATTGGCGAGCGTTCGGTTGAAGTTGTAAGCAAAGGACGTAAAGTAGCGAAGAACTTGGCTGCCACCAAGGTGCGTCCTTTCTTAAGGCATTGCTCCTTAAAGTTTCGCACGTGCTCTTAACAGGCATTGCGCGAGCTGCTCAATGTTGAGCCAGAATGGTTGGAGAAAGCCGAAAGCGAGCGAAACAAAGCGGCCATCATTGGTTTGGATGCCCAGCACGCGCTATTGAAGCTGTGTACTCAAAAATGCATTCCCATAAAATTCCACTCCGAGAAGTCAGCCCAACCGAACGGACAAATGAAAGTCGTTTGCCAGGTGAGCTTCCAGTTTTGTCCTTCCTGTTCACCTTCGTTTCCATCTTAACATACGTCCCGCGCGCCTCTGTTCTTAAGAAGAATGCGACGAATGGAAACCGTTGTCGTCGTTGTGTTAATTTTCTTTCCAATTAGGTGGGAGAGGAGATCTTCGAAGCCGTTGGATCGAAACGAAAAGTTCGTACATTAGTTTCCACGAAGGCATTGAAGAAATTGTTCGACATTGATTACGACAGTTTCGCTGGTGCAGGTGCTTCATACCAAGTGCATCCGATAGATATGCAGACCAAGACACCCTCCCAGCTGTTGAACGAACTTCTTACTTCGCAAGGACATTCTCCCGTTGAGTATGCCGAAGCGCAAACCTTCCAGGAAGGCCTAGGATTTCGCGCGTCCGCCAAATTCAACGACGAGGAGTACGAAGGCTGGGCTCCAAGCAAGAAGAAGGCGAAACAGGAAGTGGCTCGTTCCATCCTTTCGAACGCATTCAAAGTCAGTTTTCCAAATGCAGAATGAATGTTTGCAACTTAAGAACGTTGGCGATAATGTAAGTCCAGTAGCTGCGATATTTGCTGCTGTAGCATGTGCGAGGATGATCGTGCGTGCATAAGTGTGCGCGCAGTTGCTCGAATAAAGCATCCTTTCGCATGCTACACCATTATTAATCCTGAGGTGCTGGAAATAAACTTGGCTTTACAGTGTCCTTAAGTTTCCCATTGGCTCTACCTGCGCACCGCTCGCCTACTCTTCATTCCGGCTATCTTTCACAGGAATGCGTAGCTGTTAGTTTGCCAACGACTTCTTTTTCTGCAATGTACTGACAGGATGCTTGGTGCCCCTGTGGTCGATCATTATCTTCTTTGACTAGTTAAACCCGTGCTTTGTACAACTCAATTCATCAGAAGCCTTCGAGTCTGTCCTGCCCTCTTCGGCGGTGAAATATAACTAACCGCTGGTGTTGGCGTTTAGCGTGGACCTGAACGTTAAGCGCATGTAGTTTTTGAAGCTTTCGCTTGGACCCCAGTCAATTTGACCATTTAGCAAGCATCCCGTAGGCATTGTTACAGTGGAAAATGGTTCGCGATGTTCCGTGCCGTCGAAGACGAGAATCACGACGACTACGGTGCCATACCGGAGATGGTGTGCAGCGACGACAACAACGACCTTCGATCCGTGATGTGATCCTTCTTAAGGAACGAAGCAGACCTGAAGAAAGTAAGTCAGCGAACAGTTTGTATGAATAAGCTTTGCGGAGAAGCCGTACGCATGGCCGACGTCACATAAATTGACCCACGCACAGAAAATGCGGCATACCAAGGTTTGCCTTGCTTAGCTAGTGCACCATGTTAGCCGTATAGCGGAGGAATGTTAGCCGTATAACGTATATAATTCATGGAAGTAATTGTGCGTTGGGAAAGTAAAATTCTGTCCATTCAGCAAACAGTTTTCGAGCCAGCGTTAGTAGCGCGTGGGCCAGCATGCGTGCACGAGGAGTAACCATTAGTAATGCATGACGGCTTGTGGCCTCCGTAAATACTTTGGAAAGAATCCGAAATCGCACGCTTGTTTCAATCTTCTGAACTAATTATAATAGCTTGCGAACTCTGCTTTTAGTTAACTTTTATGTTCAAGCATGCTACGCCTAAGTATGCATACGTTTACCACGCTTAAGTACACTTATGGGGCGCACTTAAACTGTACGTTTAAATGTGCCCCATAAATTGTATTCTCGTGAAGCGTGTAAGACTGGAAACTTGTCGGGATCCCTGTACTATTAATATTAACGAGCATTTGGTGTTTCCTCTTAGCAGTATTGGAGGCCCATTTAATTCTTTGGAATTGCATTCGCCTCAGTTTCTGAATGTTCAAGATGCAGGTATCTTCAGCAGATTTGTCGCTTTCACGGGACGTAATGTGACAATTGTCAGCAGCTTCGACGATTCGCGAAACCATTAGCCTCACCACCGTGCACTTTCATTGCCTATCCGAAACAGTGAATGTACTGCCAATATGATCGTTGTCTTTGTTAAGCTAAGCCAGTGTTTCCCAACCTTTTGCTCGCCATCGCCCCCCTAGACGCCGCCATCGCCCCCATAAACGTCGTCATCACCCCCGTAGGCTCTGTCTTCGCGCACAGTGTTAAAACTGCTCTTTCCCTCCGTTTTGCACCACTATTTCTTGGGCCTTACTGGTATGACGTCATTTTCCCGGCGCCTTTTGGGGAGATGGCAAATAGCTTTACACGTCACTATCCCGCGACAGGCTACATAGAGGTGGCCCCGGGTGAGTCGATACGGCCAAGCATATCGATGCCAAGCGGTGTATAGGCTTTTCACGGCAATAGTCTTTGGATGACTGCCGTTGGGTAATGTTGGGGAGGAGCGAGGTTTTTTCAAGAGTCCCTTCCTCTGACGAATCGATGTCGAAAGGGCGATGAACCGACGGCCGAAGGGCCTCTCGCATTAGCCTTCTATCGCCCCTTCGTCGCCCCCTGGCCTTCATCACCCCCGCAGCATCAAAATCGCCCCCCAGGGGGCGGTATCGCCCCCGTTGGGAAACACTGAGCTAAGCTGTTTTAATGAAACACAAATGGCTTCTCACCTGGCGTAGAATGGTTGTTTTATTCTTGTACGCTTGTGGTTTAAACTAAATTCTTGTGCCTACTTATTTAAGCATGGATTGAATAAAACAATGTCGTAGTTTATACTGTGCGCCTCTTCGATTATCTCAGTGCGCAGTAACGGGATTGACGGACTAAGCGCAATGGACGATAGTGGTCTTCCAACTTGCTCAATCTGCCTAAGAGGATTTGGCGAATTGTTGATCGACCAAGTGCGCATTTTAGCCCTTCGGTGCGGACATGTATTTTGCGAATGCTGCATTCGAACTTTACGACGTTTGCGTATACTCAGATGTCCAAGATGCAACAAGCCGATTAACCGACAGCGTGGCTTACGTGTAACGTTCTGCTAAGCGCTGCAGAGAAAAGAGCCAGCCGAAGCAGTGCTTAATGTTGTAATGTGGTAACTGAATTATACCTCCGTAGTGCTGTTTCGGCGGATTCTCAGTATTAACAAAAATGATGAATGTGAAAACTTGATTCAATTCTGCGGTCGTACGGTAGCTGTACACTGTTTACTTGTACGAGAATAAGCGGTTCTGTGTGATTATCAAAATAGTTATCATAGGGACGTATGCAGACAGCAATTTGCACGTAACCAAACGGCACTTTTTGTACATATAGACAAGATTGGCAGGCAACATAATAGTTACCAATCTTCGACAGCAAACTTATTCATTCGCTTCACTCCCGTCCATCGCTTCATCCGGTCAAGGTAATATCCGCCCTTTCTGGAGTAGGCAAGAAGTTCAGTCGTTTGGCCAAGGCGTCTTTTCCCAAGGTTGTTAACTGTTTCGAGCTTCTTTGTTTAACGGGGTGTAGTGCATACAGTTACGAATAGTTATACGGATGGTCCCCGTTGATTAAAACCTTTATTTCTAAAAGGTACATGCGTAGCTTTCAGGCACGACCTTGTGCACATCTTCAGTGCGAGAACTATTTCATCAACTGCCCAGCCAGTCAACGGTTCAGCAAGCCCCTCGGCTCGACCATCCGGGCTGGTGACGTCAGCTATCAGGTCGAACCTTTGAGCCGTCAAGTGACTGTCGCCCGCCCAGTCAGTCCAGCAGAGGAGCGAGCATCATCACCAACCGACCGGGACAGTGTCACAACTCCAGCTCCTGTTTCGAACTCCGTTTAATGGGCACCTAGTCCACGTCTGATATTGGGGGAACACGTTTCCTTGTCTTCCTCCACTGTTTCTAAACTTCCATGATCGTGAACAAATTAGTCGATTGAACTTCTTTTTACAATCGGTGTTGTTCATGTTGTTTGCACTGTGAAGTACGTAAGCGACGTTTATAAAACCATATATTCCATAATCAGACTCCCTGTTTACTTTTATCCGGTTATGGCATCCCCTTTGGCAACCCTAATTCCGAATCACACAACCTTCGAACAATCCTTTCATCACACCGTCGGTCACACCATCGAATTCACGGTTGTATCTGTTTGCTGCTTCGGCATGCAGGCAGTCCAGTCCAACGCAGTTTGTTTTCTTGGAACAGTGCGCGTCAGCAGTGCTTTTGGTATTCACACCCCTAATCGCGAGGAGATGGTGTACGACGTTGGCGGCAAAGGCAGCAAAGCCGTAAACGGCACTAAAACCTTTTAGGTTAGCCCTAAACCCAACCGACCATGCACACGATGAATATGCAATAAACGGAAACGGAGGAAGAACCCTTAGGGACAAAGATGCCACCGACGAGGGTGAGTAACCCATTTGTCGACTAAGTTTAGTTCCTCTTTTTAAAAAATCTTATAAAAAAATTCGTACGTGTACAAGGTGCCAGTGTCGTCTTACCAAAATTTCGTAAATGGAACTTGTTCAGCAGCTGCCGTTGCAATGGAAACCGCATTCTGATTGATTTATCTTTTCACTATTCAAAAGCGTATTCAGAACAATAGATACCGAAGTCAGCCTTCAATGAGTTCGTTGACAATCATTAACAATTGAGAATACAGTAAAACCTCCCGAATCCGGACGCGTCGGGGCGGAAGGTAGTTCGGATTACGGAAAAATCCGGTTGATGGAAGAGGCTTACAGTAGGTCATAGAAAAGCAGGTAATGCAATTGTAGATGTGGGTTCCTGGCGTCCACAGCGCGATGTCAGTCTCTGCAAGCGGGGAGTAAGCTTACGAGGGCGGCGAAGTCCGTCTGATCAAGGAAAACGACTGACCAGCGGAAACCAGTTTCTTATATGGCGTGGACGCTGTACCGCGAAGCGCCCTCGTTGAGCCTACTTTGCAAGTGATCTACTAGCTCTCGACGCCTAAGGACAGCCGTTAGATGTCTAAGGTTCAATTTCTAAGACCCAATTTTCCTATACTTTACATGTCACGCATAATGCGTTCTCGTGTAGCGCGAGGTTTCCCAGGAACTAACTTTCGCGTTATATGAGATCAGATTGTAGTTTTATACGACTGAAAAACACCAGGTCTTTGGTTCACATTTCTGTTTATTTTGGTAAAACTAGGTCTCGAGGTGCCTTACTGCAGTCAGTTTATTGGCCGAAATTGGCTCGGCAGAGCCGTGGCTGACCTGCGTCTATGTTATCGTATACCGAAAGGACCGTTGGCTGGTTGTTTGCTGCTCTTATAGCCGTTGCCGCCAAGTGCTGTCCGTTTCGCACAGGTAGCCTAATAATCTTTAATGTATACGGTCGTCATATTGTTCTCTTCCACGATCCGGATTAGAGAAGGGTCCGGTTTATGGAGGTTTTGCTGTAATACGTTCAGACAAATTTGAAAGCGGTCATCATCACTTACCGTCAGCAAATGTAGGAGTTGCTCTTTGCAACTGGCATATAAACAGGATGCTAACCAATCGAAGTGCGCTTTAGGATGATGCAGAAAATGAATTTCGTTTTTAATACAACTTCCAATTCAGCCAAGCAGAAACGAACTGTCAACTTTGACGGAAGTCAAAAACTGAGCAGTAGCATTAATCAGACATTCGGCATGTCTTCTGAATCTCTCCAGAAGGTCGTGCATCGTCTCGCTGCGACCGGTTAACGAAGAACTTTGAATCGGTTCATCCCTCGACCGGCCAACACGTTCAGGCAATGAGGCAACGCCAAGCAACTCCATATCGATGTTGTCAAATGAGGATAAACAGGACTTCGCAAATTCAAAATTAAATTCGCCAGACTCAACAACGTCTGTCTCCTCGTCCGGCAAAAGGGAAGCCAACCTGTTCTTCATTTCCGCGTAGCAATTCTGAATGGAAGAGTAAAGGTCTTCTAATTGTTGCTGTCTTATGACAACCGAACGTGCACTACGTAGTGCTTCCAAGGCACCATTGGCTTTTCCAAGACGGCGAGCCAATTGACAGTAATCGTCAAAGCCTTCTTCAAAACCGAGCTGCATACTTGCCTGCTCGGCATCAACTCGAGCTGTCGTATAGGTCTGCTTAAACAACTGCAGTTGATGACGCATGAAATCGGCGTGATCCCGCAGGCGGTCATCGGACGATTCATCTTCCATGTCATCCGCCATTACAAGTACGCCGTTTGCGTACAAACACCAGCGAAACAGTACGCAGAACGACCAGACTTTGTCAATTTTACATTTTATCCACGCGGAAGCTATATCTTCCTTTGTCCTCCGCTCAAATATCGAAGGAGCCACTGCCCTGAGGAATGTAAGGACAAAATCGAAACAACTGTGAATACCCTGTCTGCAAATTCACAGCAGAAATTGTTAAAAAATTACGTAGGCTATTTGTGTTCGTAAGTGAACATACCTTTGGTTTAACGAACGTGGTGTGCTTAGCAGATCAAACAGTTGCCGGATCCACCGTTTCTTTGGAATGGACAGTTGGTCCGCGGTTAAGATTACTATGGATTGCGACCAGCCTTCTTTCTCGACGCATAACCTTTCCCTGTCGTAAGAGAAAACAGCACCGCTGCTATCAGTGATGCCTATATGCAAACTATCTCCAGGCTTGTATGTTCTAAACAAATAGCGAAACTTTTTGGCGTTCAACGTCACAGCTACGTATTGAACTGAAAAACGTGCTTCGATTAATGAACCTGCATTTTGGGTCAGAGTAAAATACCGTACTAACTAACTGAAGCTAGGTCTAGCAGCTAATTACTGTTCCAATTCTAGTATACATCACCACGGTTTCACGCCATTCCACTAGGTAAAATAAAAGCGCATCCTTGAAATCTGTTACACAAAATTTGGCAGGTACGTGAAAATAAGTCAATGTACACTAACGCAGATACCAGTTGAACGAGCAAGCGCGCAATCAGCTATTTAGAAAATTTAACGATGGAACATTTAGCGAAGTCGTTATACTTTACCTACAGTAATCACCAAAGGAAGGCTTCAGCAAGACGGCACAAGGGGCAAACTGCGGGTCAGCTCCCGGCGCTGCTATCTTTCGGTATGATCCAGTAAGCAAGGGAAGCGAGCACCGAGGACAATGGTTACGTCGAGAGGGATGGAAAACGAAGAGAAGACCGCAACGGGAATGCCTCGACAGTACAAGTCCGTCTGCTCGACTTAGCGTGTACATCCACTTACTCAGCCTGCCGCATCACTGGCTGAAACAATTTCGGCATTAAGAAGTGTCGATGGAAGCTTCCGACTCCGTCAATACTCCCATACAGACAAAACGACATTTCATTGGTAGGCGCGATTGAAAACCTGCGAAGGCACGTGTGATTGCCACGCGAGAAACCAAACGGGCTTATAGCAATCAGTTGCGCAACAGTCTTGAGCGTACCGTGCAATACTACCTCATTTTCTCACACAAATCCAAGTGCGCAATGATACAGTATAACAATGTGCAGGTTCAATTGCGCGCTGAAGTCTTCGAAAGAGGCGTGCCTGCGCATGAGCTAATGCGGAAGCCAACGAGATGCGCTTGGCTTAAACGAGCAAAAGCAAATTGTCGGCCTCGCAAGTACACTTTGTTAAAATCATGTTTATCCGTTAAGTGTAGCAATAAAGGATTTGCAACTAGCTTTGTACGTTGCAGGATAGTTACCACTGACGATTGAAAACGCATTAACTCAAAATTTAAAAGATTGCGAGTGAACGCTAAAACTGTGTGGTAAACACCATATTTCAAATGGTCATCCCGTAATTCTGTGTCGAAGCATAGATAGAAAATGAGGGCAACGATGCAGTGGCGCGGTTTTCCTTTTAAAGTTTTCGAATGGGTTGAAGAGGACTCCTTTATTCCACTCAACGGCGACAACAACGACTGCAGGAATAACAACGCAACTCGCAGGTAGCTAAGTGGTTTTTGGCATACTGTCAATTGTGGCCACCACAGTGTTCACATGCGTTAGCAATGTATTGCTACCACAAGTTGAAGACAGGTAATCCACCAACATACTGCTTCTGTTCGAGCACCAGCTGGCATATTCTTTCCTGTCAGTGAGCAAAGGGCGAGTTCGGCGTTGTAAACATGTTGCTCGTTGATGCCTCAATTGCGAATTTGATTTCTGATGTTCGCTAAGAGACACATTTCGTGCGTTCTGAATAGGTATTTGAAAATTCTTAATAACCATGATGAATGTATTTTCGAGTCCACAAGTTTGCTGGTGCGCTGCGAAACCACATTTGTGCGTGAACTTCGCTAGATGCTAATAAGAGGGAATTTCGCAATTTGCTAAAATGAACTTGATTGCGTTGTACTCTATTTGCACATCTGTCAGATACGTCTCGTCTGTATTTGTCGGTATGTGTGCTAATACTATTGTTCGGGACGTACCTTTCTCATCGGCATGATGTCATTGGTTTTCGACGACAATCGTGCAATATGGGATCAGTCTACGATTTTTCTTATTGCACTCAATTTCAACTGCATTCCAACCAAGCAGGTCCTGCTGAATCTTCTTAAGACTCAAGTAGTAAGCAAAAAAAGCAATACACGAAAAATGGCGGATCCGAGAAATTACTAACGATTTTACTGCGGCATTATTGTACACGAAGAAGTTCAGGTAAACTTTCTGTGGGGTCTTTTCCGTGTACTTATTGGTGCACGTAATCCTAAGTTGCTCCCAAGTCCAGTAAGTGGATACAAAATTAATTGACAGCTTGATCATCAATTATTTCATTGTCTGCTCTGTTCAAAAGTCTAGTTGGGGTATATACGCTTGAATAGCAAGTTCGGGCTAAGTTGCCGATAACGCCCTCGACTATATTCACAATAAATTCTGAGCTCATTTTCATATTGCTTTACGCCATGATATGATGGTAGGACGATCACCGTTGAATAAAAGTTTATTCTCTAAGAAAAACCGTAGTTTTCGGGACCAACCGCGTCCCGTCTTCAGCGGCTAATAATGAATGGATGTGATAATGTGGTGTAATACATGATAAGGAAGGGTTGATTTTAAACCAGAACTATAATCAGGTTTAAACTCTTTGGTCGGTTGATGTATGTCTAAGCCATGAGACATCACAGGTACCTTTCTCCCTTATGATGGTAGTCCAAATATCACTGCTGTCAATCCCATTGTTTCAGTTAATTGTATTATTGTGTTTTAAAGTGAACGTAGGGTTTCTGAACACGGAGTAGGATCTCATGTCTTGATTGATAAAACACGGCTAGGTAACCCGTGACTAACTAACTTTTATTGACGGAGCTTTCGAAAACGACTCATGTTTTCGTCATCAGCGTCGAAATAATAATTTCGTGTGGTGTCCCATTATGTGTACGATTTTCTTTAAACTTCGTTATACAGTGTGTTCTTTTTTAAAGGAGCCAGTTTCTTAGTTTCTCTGTAATGTGTTTAAAGTGGGACTAACAGATCGGCAGCAGCCTGTTGTAGTTGTCACCACTGTCCAAATGTCACTAATTTCGAGTCCATTATCCCTATTGATGCATGTGTTGTTGCGGATGTAAAAAGCTTCTTTAACTTTCCTTAACCAATAGTTACTCTCTTGCCTGAGCCTCGAGATTCTTAAACTTTCATCGGAAGCTTGACATTCTGCAACGTGACCTACGACCGCAGACCCGTTAATACATTCTTCCATAATCTCATTTGGGTCTTTCGTCTGCTGTCATCCTCGTCCTGTCACTTCGTCTCCTCTGCTTCTCCTCTCTGCATTCCTGTATCTTTTATACCTGCTAAATGTTCTTCGAATCTCTGACTAATTCTATGTTCAGTTTCCCCATAGTATGAGGCTCCACATCCGCATTTAATTTGGTAAATTGCTCCTGGTGTTTCTTCCGGACAGGTCCTTAATTTGTCTGAACGAAGGGAGAGATCTCAAATCACCATGGCTTTTAAAAACTACTTTAACTCCAACCACTTTTAAAATCTTTTGGATTTGCTCTCCTACACCACGGTAGTGAGGAATGATAATTTTTGTTGTTGTATCTCGTTCCTTGATTGTCGTGAGTTGTCTGTTCTTCCATTTCGTTATTCTGCTGTCTATAAATTGGTTTGTAGGCCATTTAGGGTAGTCATTTTGCGGTAACGTCCTCCGAACATGCTCCATCTCTTCACTTATGAATTCTTCACTGCAAATGTTAAAGGCTCGGTCTACCATACTAATAACAATCCGTTTTTTTACTCAAGTTGGGTGACATGATGAGAAGTTAAGTTATCTTCCAGAATGTGTGGGTTTCCTGTATATTTTGGTTCTAAGTTGTCCACCATTTCTTTCAGTGAGAACTTCCAAGAATGGAAGCTTTCCATCTTTTTCTTTTTCCACTGTAAAGGTGATCACATTATGGAAGACACTGTTCAGGTGGTTCAGTAGCATTTCTTCTTTACTCCCTTTTATGATGGCAAAAATATCATCAACGTATCTCTTGAAAATCTTCAACTCGTGGTCCTGTATCCCCGTTGGGAACCCTTTTTTCTCCAAGTGTTCCATGAAAATTTCAGCTAATACTGGTGATAAAGGACTTCCCATCGGAGCTCTTTCTTTTTGTCTGAAATGTTGTCCGTTCCAATGGAAATGGTTCCCCTCTTCCATGCAAACCATACATTCTTCTCTTTGACATAGTGACTGTTATACTCGCGTGATACACTGAGTCCTAAATTTGCGCTGAAGACGTGACCAAGATAGGTCCCGAAAGCTAGGCTATTGGAAGTAAAGCATTGATGAACGGGTATTCTGCCGTTTTCACACTATATGAAACTGACTGACTAAGTAAGAAGCTACCCTAAATAGTGTCACTATGTCACTATTTAGGGTAGCTTCTTTGATTCTCCTTATGTCAAACCGTTTCTCGTAGCAAAGAATGCTTGGTTCAAGTGGACCGGGGCATTGGACTGCGTGTTCCACTATTGCTGAAAATTTAATTGCTTGGTCCATTATCTTAGTAAGATCCATCGTTTGTGGGCGGTCCCTTTGTTTGATCAATGTTCCATCCAATCTCGCTTTAGCGTTTTGCCAACGAATGACATTTGCCATATGTTTATTGAACCTATGTTTTAATTTATTGCCTGTTTCACTAATGTATGGGGCTGAGCAATTGCATTTAAATTCGTAAACAACGCCTGCTCTTTCACTATCCGGCACCTTGGTCTAATCATTTCTGAGAAGTGATCTTAAGCTCCTCGAACCAGTGAGGTAAACTTGAAAGCTCAGTCTCTTGCTCAACTTTAGAATATTCTCTGCCAAGCCTCAGTAATAAGGTAAAACAAGAGTCGTGTTCATTCTTGATCTCGCTTTCTTGCTATTTGTGTTGTTGAGTCTCCGGTTAATAGAAGAAGCAGTGAGTTTCGTAGGATAACCATTCGCTGTCAGACTTCTCATAATATGTCTTAATTCTGCTTGTAAAAACTCTGGACTGCAAATATGCACAGTTCTGTCCACCATGCCGTTGATAATGCCAGTAAATACAGAATGGGGCTGGCGGGAAGGGAAATGTAGGTACCGATCCGAATGGGTTGGTTTTCTGTAGACCTTAGTTTTCAGATGGGTACCATCCTTTATGAACAAAGTATGTAAGAACGAAAGCACGTTGTTTGACTGTTTTTCAATGGCAAAAATGATTTGATGCTGAAACAAACCATTCAGATGTCTAAGAAATACAACTTCTTTACCAATCTCTGTGATAGCGAAAATGTCATCAACGTAACGTTTGAAGATTTTCGGGCAAAAAGCGTTGTCAGTAGTGGAGAAAGCCAATTCTTCTAAGTACTCCATGAATATCTCGGCTATGACTGGTGAAAGGTTGCTTCCCATAGGGGCTCCATTCTGTTGCAAGAAGAAGTCCCCTTGGAAGTGGAAGAAATTGGCTTCCAGCATGCAGAATGATACCAATTTTTTCACGTGGTGGGGGTTCAGCTTTGTTCTATTATTGAGAGTCTCATCTTTGCTTAATAACTGTTCTAAACGGTCTGTAGTGTATTCTATAGGAATGCTGGTAAAAAGGTTTTTAACATCATAGCTAACCTGATGTTGTGTTTTCACGGAATTTTCCCGTTGCTTTTGTACGCGGATGGATCTGTAAGTAAACTGACACGG